>JAANSK020245955.1:0-13773 GCA_011763485.2 Isoetes engelmannii
TTTTACCCAAAATACCCCTAAAACAGGGGCATTTTCATAATTTTGTAAATAAATAGGGGTATTTTTACAATTTTCCCAAAAATCAAACCCATACATTATAGCCGATTAAACGTTGATCAGTCTGCCTACTTAGCTATTCCTTCTGCCGTTTCTGCTCAAATGCTTTCATCCCGAGGAAGATCTAAAACATGTAGTTTCCTTATGTGTTTTACTGAGGTGGTATTTTGTCAAAGTCCTAGTTTATTGCATTCAAACTATAATGGTATTGCATTCAAACCATAATGGTTCTCGAATAGAATGCAATGGTTTCTCAACAAGTTACAAACTATAAAATCACTAGTGTGTTATTGTCAAATCATTAATGGCTTTCTAGTAGAATGCAATGATTTATTAACAAAAACACTATAGATCACTATGATTGCTTAGCATGTAGTGGTTACTTAGCACAACCGTTTCTTAATAGTCTTTATTATCGTTTGGTCTTTGCTATGTTTCTTATTAGTTTCTTAATAGTCTTTATTCTATTGTATTCTCTTATGTTTATGAGTGGCGTTTGTTATGTGGCAAGTGCGACAATATTTTTTGTGATGAAAAGGAGCTTAGAGGATTCAAACCTCAGCTGAACCATTATCTCCAATAATATAACAAGTTCTCTGAAAACTATTTTCCTCTTAATTCTGAAGCTCATTCAGCTGATGTTACTTCAGAAACATAGAGAACCACTTCCAGAAATTTAAGAGTTGGAAAAGTTCTCATCATCAACTACAACTAAAATACAAGCGTCGATACAGAAGAAACAAAGGCAAAATCATGTTCAAGCAAGGAATCTTATCAAACAAGAAATCTTACTTGTGGGTGGTCATTCTGCAAAACCTAATATTGGAGTTCAAGAATATCAATATGCCATGGGGAAAACCAACTTAAATCCATCAGACAACATATGACCTAAACAACAATATGTTCCAATCAAAACACTTATTCCATTTGTTCAAAAGTTATATACAAAATAAGCCATGCTTATATGGGAGGCACGTGCAAAGGAAAAATATCTCCCATTTGACTGTGTCACAAAGCCCACAAACAAGGTAAACTTCCTAGTTTCTTAGGAAAGACTTTGCCTCAGCTCTTACGTTTGTTGTGGGAATCTGGCTATATTGGTGGCTGCACTTTAAAGTTAGTTGGTTGGTTAGTTAATTCTTTAAAGGAAAGAACATAGCAACTAGCTGCACTCTTATACCCGGCCTGTTATAAACGATCCTTCTGGCTCGCCATAGCCAATGTCCTTAAAAAAACTTCCCAATTACCATTCAATTGCTCCACACATAAGGTGGAGGTAAAATATTCTAGGCATATTCGCATCTCAAGAATATTCCTCCAGCCCTCAAGGGCAGGAAAAAAAAGATATGTCTCAAACGTGGCATTTCCAGGTGGCTAAATGTGAATGGAAGCCCTTTGTCACAATTTTTAAGCACATGGAGGTATACAACAGACTCTGTTTGGTGAGAGGTTTTGTGGAAGGAGCCAAGGATGAATACCATCTCTGCAGCTTGGTCTTCCGTCAAACAGACAAATGTTCGGGAGCTCGTTACTCAGGCGATTAGCCTTGGTATGCATGCTCATACCGGTTTTTCTTTATACCTTTTTTCAGCTGGTTCCTTACGATCTCTTCAACTCTTCCATGGTCAGGAATGATTGTTACATCAGCTTTGATCATATGGAAAGGCCTAATGTGTGTCACTGGGAGTGAATCTCCGGTGGTCGTTGTGCTGTCTGGAAGCATGGAACCTGGTTTCAGAAGGGTGTGTAAACCTAAGTGCCATTTATTTTCTCACTATGGCTGCATGGAATTCTGATTTTGTTAAACTCTTTTCTGCAGGGTGATATACTTTTCTTACATATGAGTAATTCCCCAATTCGAGCTGGAGAGATCGTTGTTTTCCATGTTGATGTATGCCATTACCGGTTCTGTCATTTTGTTTTAGGCTGTAGTGTACCTTGAGCTGATTTTGTTGGTCTCTTTTCAGGGTCGTGAAATACCCATTGTCCATCGTGTAATTAAGGTAGGTGTATCTCTTATGCGTAACAAGCTAATTGACTTCTTAACATGTTAATGATTCTTCGATTGTCTTTATGCCAATTAGGTATGCAATTATAACATGTTAAATGCATTACCTTACATGCATGTATTAGAATAGTTGCCTTCAGAGCTGATGAACATCATCACTATATGGAAACTGAAGGTGCCCCAGCTAGGTGGCAGGCTTGACCTGAATTTTGTCGTTTGTGCCAATCTTGATCTCCCAAAGGCAGGACCAATGGTTCTTCCTTATTCTAGACCAGAAAAGAGAAAATGAACATTTTCTTTGGACCAATTATTTTTTCTACTTTAGAGCACATATGGACGAAATTGGCTCACTGTCACTCAACTCCAACTCCAGGATAAGTAGTTAGCTCAAGTTGAATAAAGAAAGTAGCTGCTATGTTCATCTCCATCTAAATTTGTTGATTCTGTTGGTTACCACAAAGATGTTACACCTATCAGTTGGCATTTGATAATTTTGACGTCACCATTTTGCCAGTGCTCTGCGTGTTTCTCAAGTTTTATATGATTTATCAATTTGTTCTTGGGAAAGTTGAGGAAGAGGCACATAGCCTTTATGTGTATTTGAATTGAGTTAATTAATGAAGTCTTCTGTGCCCTGCAATAATGGCCAGCGACAGAAAAATTATTTTGGATCAAAGATAAAAATACTGTGGGATTTTTCGCTGTGGAGTTGCTGTTAGGGAATTAGGTCTTGAAAGGGAGCAATTAGTGAATGGTTGATGTCTCCGCTGCCATGACAGGGCAGGTCAGCAGGGTAAGATTAAGATTTCAATGTTGATGGGCTCTGCTTTCCTGCATGCAGTGCAGGAGGGTATATTTTTACTAGTAGAGAATGTTAAACCTCTTAATGAAAAACGTAATAATTGAAATTCATATTGCATTGCAGGTCCATGAACGTGAAGAAACGGGAGAGGTGGATGTGCTGACAAAAGGTATGATCTAGTTTAGTAGTCAAATACTTCTTGTGGCAGTACAAGCTTGACTTGATGTTTATAGCCGAAGCATATTTTGCATATGAACATTTAGGGACTACATCGACATTGCTTCTTGTCATTTCATATTTGAAGCATATCAAAGCCTAACTCCACTTGGATCTTCAGGTGACAATAACTTTGGTGATGACCGGCTTCTATATGCTCAAGGTCAGCAGTGGCTTCAACGTCGCCATATCATGGGACGCGCTGTCGGGTAATTATGTTCAGATTTTCCTTAACAGGGTAGCAACAGTCTTTTAGACCGTCAGTTCTCATAATAAGCTCAGTATACACGAACATGTAAAGCAATCATTCCATTAACATTCTTTGTCCTCTCCTATTGAGTTCGTTTTTACTTGACAAGCTAAGAGGAAAGTGCTCATAGACTAGATGCAGTCTTTTCAGCAGCGAATGCTCTATTTATTTTGTTTCCAATATTTTGTTTCCAATTGATGTCCAAGTCCTTGTGCTATGCAGCTTCTTACCATATGTTGGGTGGGTTACAATTATTATGACTGAACTACCATTTGTCAAGGTACTTTGAATGTAGCAGTGAGTTTTTTCTGGAGTTAACACACTAATAACTATTTTCATGTTTATGTGCAGTTCATCCTCATTGGAGCTCTTGGACTATTGGTTATTACATCAAAAGATTAATGCACACTTACCAACAAGGAGATTTTAAATTTATCATTCTTAACTAGTGCACTAGTTCACTGCACTAGCATTAAAGGAGTTCCAAAAGAAATTTCCAGTTATTAGTTTAGCTAAGTTCAGCAGTTTCTTTTTTGGTTTCTGTGATCGATCTTCAAAGATTGCAGGATCTACATTGAAAAATAAATCAGCTAATGAGTATTTTTTGAGCGGGAGTGTTGACATTCATGACTGTCTGACAAAGTTGTTTAACTATATTGTATTGACGAAATATAGCATTCTCTATTTTGGCTCTTGTTAAAGCCCTGTTATCATAGTGCTTACAGTGGAGTCATTAAAGGGTGTTGATGGCGGTATTCCTATGTTTCAGGATCTCTGGAGTTATATGTACTCTGTTGCTTTATGATTTTGTGCTCTGTTTCATTAATATAGCTATATAAATATTAGGACCTTTGCATCTCGTGTTGTTGAAGGCAAGATCCTTCATCTTCTGTAGTATCCTTTGTAGTCTCAGCTGAAACAAGAAACAAGAAAGTTTAGGATCATAAGAAGCAGTTGGAACTAGAGGAAGCCCGTAAGGCAGGCCTTAGCGCGTGCCGAGCTTGATGAAGATGGGAAAGAAATTAATCCTGACATTCCACAATATATGTCCTTTGCTCCATGGTATTTGAATGCAGAAAGACCCAGTTTGAAGCATCAAAGGAAATGGAAGTCAGATTGGATATATGAGAAAGTATGGTATGACTGTGGTGCAAAGACTTTCAAGCTTTTGCAAAGGTGCTTGCACAAACATATGAGAAAGTATGGTATGATTGTGGTGCAAAGACTTTCAAGCTTTTGCAAAGGTGCTTGCACAAACTGTGGAGCCATGATGCATGATGCCTAAATGTGTATGGAAAGGTCAAGAAAGGTGGGGTCTAAGTTTACAAACAAGCACATTGCATCAGGACAGATAATATATCTTGAAAGTTCGTGTGTCAAACTATGTCCGAAAGTCCTAAAAAAAGCAAGATAAGGGCATGATAGGAGAAACAATACCATGCTCATCATGTTTACAAAAGCATGTGAGGTTGCTGATACTGGAAGTTAATAAGAAGTACGAGAGACTTGTATCCTTCACATAATGCATTTGATTTTAGAGTGACTCCCTTAATATCCTTTAGTTCAGTAACACTCTTGATGTTTTTCATGAGTATTTCCTCCTCATTTTAATCTGACACAGTCTGATAGTTGGGCTAAGAGCTGGATAGGTATTTCTAACCACCATCTGCTTGTTTCACAAGCAAGCATTTAAGATTATAAGATTGCAGAAGAGTTGCACAATCAAGGATGCTAATATCACATACAAACGACGCATACCTGAGGTGCTTTACATGCACTGGCTGAAGAGGTATCTCACTCAACCAGTGAAGAGAAACAATAGGCAAAATAATCTTCCTTATGCTTGCAGTGCATCTTTAAGCTATTTTAATGCAAAGAGGTGTGTTTATGAGCAGGTTTACTACCATACAGATATTCTTCTATGCGTGCTTCTGGCTTGCATCATTCGACTCTACCAAACTCTTTCATATCTTCTGAGTTGTCTGTGCTTATGGCTTGCATCATTCGACTCTACCAAACTCTTTCATATCTTCTGAGTTGTCTGATTCTTCATCTAAGTATTCATACATATCTTCATCTTCATGGGCATGGAAACCTTAAGATGTCCCAAAAAATTGTTTGCAGCAGACCACTGTGCCAAATGAATGGCATCAACTTCTTGCTTTAATTTGTGGTGTAAGGCATTCCTGCCTCTACAATAAACTATTCTCTTGCAGGCCTGCGTTCTTCAAAAGTTGTAAATCCGATCCTGAACACCAAACTTTACAAAAAACATCAGATGAGAGTAAACGATTGAGGTTTTTCTAATTTCCTCAAGTAAACGATGACATTCGAGGTTAAGGCCATGCCATTTTTTGCATGACATGGCAGGCACGTGGATAAGCTAGAATTGAAGCAAACTTGTATCCCAATTTAGACAAGCCTGCTAATCAGGACATTTTGCATTGCGACACTTGCAATAAGGGGAATGGATTTTGTCTTGGACAAAATTAGTCATTGAGAACTGTTTGGCTTAATTTTTATTTTTTTCATAAAACCAGATGCTTGTTTTCATTGCCATGAAATAACTATTCACAAAAATGTATTGTATCCTCTCTGAAGTATGCACAAGTATGTCCAAAAATGAGTTTTGCAAAAATTATCTAGCACAACATTCAGTTTAACCACTCCTCTTGATTTGTTAAACCCATCCAAGTGAAGTGTACACAAGGAGAAGGAAATATTAGGAGGATGTGTTGTTACCTTATCAGAAGGGTGTCAATGTAGCACAACGTTTGGTTTAACCATTCCCCTCATTGGTTCCATTAAACGTGTTCATGTTCAAGCATATGACTACCGACTTTATAACATCCTGTTGCTGCTACTTTAGCCATAGTTGCCATGGCTAAATGACCTATCATGTGATAGATATCTGCAAGCATGCCTCCCTTCCATGTCCACAACTGTGGCTAAAGCTATCGAGGTTTCATGCAAGCATTAAATACTTGGATATAACAAATTCCATGCGATTGATAATAATAAACATTATTTTTACAGCCGTGATAAGATAAATAGGTGATCCAAAAACTACACAATATATCTGACCAGGCTCTCTATCACACATATAGCATTTGGGCACAAAGCCATTTGAGTTGCAAGTAAATCGGCACGCCATAAAATTCATGAAACATACTTGAGTCTACACTACAAGAGAATAAGCAATCTACGTCACTAGTTTCGTCATTTATGGGCTTAAAAATCAGAATTTCAAAATAAATTTTGACAAAATAAATGATGATACCCGTTGATGAAACTGCATCAGGTATATCATCAAACATAACGTCATTAATAACAACAGTTATAGTATCATATTTTATGTCATTGTGCTTTGACACAATAATATCATTTTTAGCATTACCTATAGCATCATCTATAGTTGCACATATAGTATCATGCATTTTGTCATTGTAATGTCATAATAATGTCAGATATAGCATCACCCATATTCCTACATTTAACGTCATTCATAATGTCAACATTAACATCATTCTTTGTAACACGGATGCCTGTAATATCACATATTCTTGTGACTAATACCATAATAGTATCATATATAATCACATATTTTCGGCCACTTATAATACTACATGTAATAGCACATTTATTTTGATCCGTAAAATCATAGTGCTAATTATAACATCATTAAAAACATTTTTATTCATAGATCACACATCTTCAATGACATTTGTTACATGGTTTATATCATTTCTTATGACATTGAATATTGATCTGCCTCTCTTCTGCACAGTTCAGAATTTTTTCAATGGGGATTTGAACCCCCTTGCCAATATCAGCAGTGCCATGAACAATCAAAACTATCTAAGTTCTGGAATCAACAACATATAAGTAAATACGAATTGAGTCCTTCCATGGCAAATGCAGGGCGACTTGAAGATTCTGGAGACTGATTCTTTACTCTACAACCTGTGATATCACAAATCTGCAAAGCTCATCAACAATGCCACCGTTCCGAAGCTCTAAAACAGAGATACAAGCTTCTGGATAGTTGATTTGTCTACACTATATACATGTTTGACTGGCTCAGGTTTCCTGCAACATTTTAGAAAAAATAATGAACATTGAGCAAATGAAGGAGATAATGCAGTAAAAGCCCCATGCAATTTTCAATTAGATGGGAAAATTTAATCAAAAGAACATTGCCTTCACACTAACATGACAGGGGACAAAAGTATTGGATGGTCCATTCCTGGGGAAAAATGGTTGTCGTGCATCTTAAGACATTTGAATATAAAGCCAAGGACAACAGGAACAAATGTAAAACCTTCCATTGCGGAAATGGAATTTCTCTGTTCAATGCATAAGAATCTGCAATGATATTATCTGCATCACACGGACGGTTTCCCATAAGTATGAAAGACAAAAAGTTTACGCTTCAGGTCCTACAGAAACTAAAAAAATGCCGAGACCAAAAGATTCACAATACATGTAAAAATTATTTATATCAGAACTCCAAAATATGAAGCGTGAACAGAATGATTTTTCAATCTACAAGGCAACAAACTTACCGAGTTTATACATTGCATGCATCTGCCTCTGCATCATGGGTCATGGGTCATGCATCATGGTTCATCCCGTAAAATCTAGTCACATGTTGAAACATAAATAGTAGAGGCACTTCAGGTTCCTATTGGTTGTATATCCTCTTGCTTTCTTATGTGCACTTCAACTTTCATTAGTCTTCCTTGAAACATAAAGCCAGGCAAGTGGAGCCTTGACAAGATTGACCGATTCTGCTTTTGCTGGCTTAATTTCCATAAACTTCTTCCAAGTATAAGCCATAAAAAATGCATCAAAAGCATTATACAAAATATGGCAATGAGAAGATGCCATTACAGAGGCATAACTAATCAAGCTTTTACTCTATATAATATCGTGCAACAAGCAATCTGATAAAGTTCCATTAAAGCCTAAGTTCTGATGTGGGGTCTTTCTGCTAGGATGGAAACAGGCCCTTAGGACATCTGACACGTTTTGTTACATTCTTATAACTGAAGAACTTGACATCCTCCCCCCAACAAAGAAGTTCTGCCATTTGCAAGGGCATTGTTGTAGCACTGGAAATTGCAATAATGTTGGGTTATGCTCTTCAATAAAGATGTGAATTTGCCAGCCATGTTTAAACTTCGCTAATAGTTCTTCCAAACCAACACAGTTATGTTCCCAATTTTTCAAGATAGGGAGCTTGAAGAATGCCAATAAATGAGTTTAAAAGTGGCTTCGACAATTGGTATTAAAAAGGATAGTAAGGCCATGTATGAAAACAACAATGATGACTATAACATGCCAGAAGAGACAAAATGCAAGGAAATTATACTATGCAAGGAGAGGCAAGAAAAACTCTTACATAACATCCTTCTCTTTGTTGGACTTTCACGTTTTGTCATTGCTTCATTTAACACTAACCTGCTCTCCCCGAACGGGGAATTTTATTTGGAGGGTTTTTTTCGAGAAGGTTTAGAGGGTTTTATAGGAGAATATTCCTTATAATATTCCATTGTTGCACGTTAAACTATTCCCCATTTTTTGTTAATATGAAGCAAAATTCACCAGGGTCAACATATAGGAAGATCAAAATGGACTTTGCATTATCCAAAGTATTATTGCAGATATAAATTTTTTGGAATGTGCCACATTACTCTTTCTTGTCGCTTGTATGCAACTTCATGCTGAATTAAATGCATTCTCTTAATGTGTATTGGTAGAACAAGAACAGTGAATATCACTCTTGAAAATTGACATTATCTATCTGAAATATATTAAACGTAAAAATAGTGATCTAGTTTTTGATAGATGATGGGGTGGTAGGCAAACTCAAAGCTACAGTGTTAGTTAAGGATGTCAATGACGTCCCGACCATTCTCTCCTGTGGGAAGTATAGCTTTTTGGTGGAGACGCCAGTCAATTATTTCAGCCCGAGTTTTGGTTGTAATTATTGTGGCCAAGGAGGACATTGGAAGTATGCGTGTCCTAAACTGCAATGCAGGAAAAGGAACACTTGAATGGTTTAAACCTCTATGGTGGATAGCGTTATACTCCTCCATCTATAAGGATCAGCACTCGCTTCTACAATTGTACACTCTTTCGCTGCAACGGATTATCTGGAGGAAGAGCAGACACAGACGTAGAAACATTGGCTGCAAGAGTTGTAAGTTCTTGTTGTTGCACTTTCCAGGTATGTTTCAAATTTTGGATCTGCGTTTGCCCTGAGCAAGCGTAGAAATTTTGGGGTTAATTTGTGGGTAAGCATGGGCGTTTGTTGCTGCTACTTGTGCATTCCTTGTCATTTTTGGGTCCCTGCCTCCCCTTCCTGGCCCCTTGGCAAAAAACATGAGCAAAAACGACATTTTGAGATAAAAACGGCATCATCCAGCATCTTGGCTCCGGCATGCAGCATCTTGTCACCTATATCACAAACCACTACCAATTTGATGAACTATATTATCCTAAGCAACTTACGTAGATATTATCCTAACCATCCTTCATATAGAAAAGCATACTACAAACCATTGTCAATCTCAATAGACCATGAAACCAATACAAGTAACCACATATAATTTATAAAAAACCACTATAATACGTGGTTTTTATTGAGAATATTTATTCCCACATAAAGAAAACGAATATTTATTTCAGTTTATACGTGGTTTTTATTTCCGAATATTTATAGTGGATTTTTAGTGGTTAATTATGGCTATGATTTTGAAATAGATACAGGTTCGCCTAATGTTTTAGAATATCAAATACGGGGATCCGAACCTCTACAAGTTCGCCTAAGGTTTTATAATATGAAATGCATGGACTTTAAATCTATGTTATATTTTATAACATGCTATTCAATTGTTTTAAGGGTATGATCTATGGTTTAAGTTTGGTCATTTACATATCCATATCAAATCTTGTATGTTTGGACCTCTGGATGCCTCTCGTTTCGATTATGGTCATTTATGGTTGGGCGTGCCTATTATTTTGAAATGTGAAATACAGGTTCACCAAAGGTTTTGGAATATTAAATACGGGGATCCGAACCTCTATACGAGTCCGCCTACTGCATACCGCTTCCACTACTACACAGACTGATGCAGAGTTCCAAACGGAGGCTGGAGCCCAGGTATCTCCTTTAGGCACGGCGGAGCCAACACCACCCAATACCAAGGCATTGAATTTGCGAATCATGATCATAGGGGTGGCGGAGGTGGACACCGCGGGCCAAACGGATTTGGACATTACTACGCAGTTCGTCCATGAGGCTACGCAGTTCTCCCATAAGAGGACTTGTGGCTACTACTATGGTGGGAGCTACGCGTCCGGATCAGCCTCAACACCTGCTACTTCGCTTCCATGACGCATGCAGTCGCCTCAGTATTCTTCAGCACCGTAACCATTTGAAGGGGACCACTTATTCATTACAGGAAGATCTTTCTCCCATGCAGCTGTGTAAACGCCGGGATGAGCTATGCAAAGTTAGGGAAGCATGTCAACGCAAGAAATGGGCAGTCTATCGGGGGGAGCAGCAATAATCCTAGACCACTGGCCTTCTATAGGCTATGTCTAGGAACTAGTGCAGCGCCAGGTTACTTGCTTTCATTCAGTATGGGCACTTGCCCCCAGCATATGTATATGTTAATTTGTGTCCTGTGTTTTGGTGATGGGGCTTTGTCCCTGAGTTCTAGTCTGGGCTTAGGCCCCTTTCTCATGTACTGGTCCTATAACCCGATTTGGTTCAAGTGGACGCTAAAAAATTGCTTCTTCCTCTTCCTCTTCCTCTTCCTCTTCCTCTTCTTTATAATATAAAATGCGCGGACTTGAACCTCTACCAAAATAATTCAATCAAAATAATTCAATGTCCTAATAAGAACGCTTTAAACAACATTACCAATGAACCAACATGATTTTTTTTTCCTAATAAATCTAGGTTTTTTTATAGCATGTTATTCAATTGTTTTAGGGGTATGGTCTATGTTTTCAGGTTTGGTCATTTAGATATCTATATCAAATCCCCCTGGAACCCCCTATTATTGTGCTACATATTTAAGCAACATGGCTCATAAGGGCCTCCCAGAAACTAATGTTTCGAATGCTACAATTATTTTTATTCGTCGTTTGGATACATATGGAAGACATCAACCAAGCTTTTTGAGTTAATCTCTTCATAGTAATAGGTAAGTGATACCAATAAATTGAGAAATTACCTTTCACTTGGCGGACTTAAATCACATAATGTAGAATGGACTTATAAATTTGAGTTATGCATATATATCTTGCAGATGATCTTCGATTGCTCAGCGGATGCCAGGCCACACGGACAATCAGAATCAAGAATTTCTAGAATGTTGTACATAAGCCTAGAAAGACGACAGATTTCAAGGGCACAACTGAGCTCGTACATCCATGACCTCTTGAAGATATGATCCCAGCAAATCCACGAAGGACATGTCCAATAGCGCATGCAGCACTTGGCCATGTAGAACCAACTGAACATATCATGCTCGAATTATGAGTGTATGCTGGGCAGGCGTGAAGAACATAGCATTCATCCTCAATGGCACCCTGCTGGCAACACTGACAGGTCCTGTCCTCGCATGCCTCTCGAGTCCAACGGCATGTCTCAATGCGGAGGTGATGCGCACCGTGCGGATAGAAGCTATCAGTCTGCGCGTCTTCATGGGCAAGTGGGTGCGCATGTAGTGGTGCTGGCACGTGCGAGCATGGGATTGACCTATGCCGATAGTGTGCTATCTTGACATGTGCCAGAGCATATGTATCCCATAGTCTGCTAAGGAAGCACGCATCAAGGTACTGCCTCAATTCATCGTGCTCCTTCGTGCGTACCTGCACGCACCTGTGGGCCTGTACATTCCATCGGGAGAACCACTGAGCTTGTTTGTCCTTCCAGCAAGCTTTGAAGCACTGTGGACCCATTGCTACAGCTAAAGCCAGATTTGGAAAATGGGTATCATCCATATGGACCATCTTCTGGAAGTAAAGGATATGGCGGTCTAGTGTGGCCATTTGGAGGGGTAGGAAACACGTCTCCTGCCGCAGGATCTGATATGGATATGTGAACTTGACCCCAAGTGTTCGTGCTGCCTTCTGTACCTATTCTAGGTCATTCCAGGTGGCCAGTGATATTACCGGACCCCACAATTCTGCCCCCCATATGAGAGCAGGCTCAACCAGGGCCCTGAAGAGGCGTGATTGGTGACTCCAATCATACAGCTCTGCCTTGTGGCTGTCATTTTGCATGTTCTATAAAGCTTTCCAGCCTGTTGTGATGTGCAACCTGATGCAAGCGTCCCAGTGTGTGGTGGTTGAAAGGAGCCACCTGCACATTCTGTCCTTAATAAGCGAAGAAGGGAGGTCTTGGCTGACGGGAGGATGAAACTAGCAGTACTCTAGTTTTGGCCAAGTTAACTCGCGTACCAGTGAATCCACAGAATGTGTCTAGAGCATATAGGTGACACTGCATGTCTTGTGGAGTATAGACCAATAGGTCAACATCGTTAGTGTATATGAATTGGTGAATTATGTAATGCATTCTGAGCGCCTGCCCTTCCCCCTGTGTTGAGCAAGCCAATCTTCCAATTTATTAATATACAGGTCAAAGAGCGTCGGGGAGAGGGGGTATCCCTGGCGCACTTCAATACTACTGAACCTGACAATGCCAAACGACCTGAGCATGCCTCATATAACCTATATATTGCATTTTGCAAGTCGACTGAGGTCCTCAGCTGCCTCAATCTGTCCCACAATTTGTCCCTAGGTATAGTGTCAAAAGCTTTTGCGAAATCCACAAAACAACAGCACAGATCTTGCCGACGATTCTTGCTATCTTCAATCAAGGTCCTCAGAGTAAGATATGGTCAATGGATGGGTCGGAAGCCTGCCTGTATATGAGCATGCACCTCTGCATCTTCTGCCCATATCGTTAGTCGTTGCTCAAGGATGCCAGCCAACAATTTTGCAAAGAGGGAACTAACCATGATGGTGCGATAGTTGGATAGGCAGTGAGGGTCACCTGTCTTGTATATGGGAACAACTCTGCTAGTGGTCCACTACGGGGTAAGCCTTCTTGCAATGCTCTGTTAAATAATACCATCAAGATGGACACCATGGGAGGCCCAGCCCATTTGAGGAGCTCCGCCTGCATGCCATCCAAATCTGATGCCTTCCCATTAGCGAGTGTGATGATCATACGCAGTATACAAGTATTATACTGGTATGTACAAAGGATGATCATCACACGGATACAAAAGTGGATACAAAAAAGTAATTGCACAAGGCAGGACTCGAACTCATGACTTTTTAGTTGCAGGCAACATGCCTTAGCCAAGTGCACTAACGATGTTCATATGATATTATCTTTGGCATCTTCTACACATG
>JAANSK020245966.1:0-13772 GCA_011763485.2 Isoetes engelmannii
GGATTTTTGGGAAGCGTAGTTACAATTGAAGAATACTTTGGAGGAAACACACAAACTGATATACTCTGTTATAATTTGCCATACTGTTTTTTCTGTAGTGTTTTAACACTACTACCGTAATATCTGGTTTACATGTATCAACCAGGCCCAAGTATTTCCTAATAAGACAATTATTAAGACTTATCAAATCATCTGTGTATTTTTGAAGTATTTGCTCCAGAACAGAGGAATGCGTGGCTTGAGTATTTAAATTTGCCTATGGACAAGAAGCTGGCACTGTTGGAATATTAGCGCACTATAAAAAGTAGTTAAAATATGGATCTGGACAAAAGCAATTGTGCAGATTTATGGTTACTGCAACCCGCCAGAGTGCTCTTGTTTTTTTTGGACTTTTAAAATGTCAGCAGTAGTAGGCTTTTGCACGATTTGTTTCTATTTCTATGGAACCTGTTATAATTTGTGAACTTTATTTTGGGAAGGCTATGTACAGGTGATAGAATCGAAACTGGTTCTATGTTGTGGAGAAGTCAGTTGAAATTGTTCTTTCTGAAAGTATTTGCTTCAAAGGGAATGTTACTAAAAGTTGCTTGAAATTGATGAATTTTCAAGTATTTGCTTCGAAAGGTATGTTGGTACATTTTTGGGTTGCCTTTTGCTGCAGGTGCGTAGAAGGCTCCGATTTAGTTTGCTTGTAATATTCTGGGGAATATCTTTTAATTGCTGGATATTTTGCGGCTTGGTTTGCTTGGGATTTTCGTGAGTGAAGGGACACTTAGACGGTAGCGATCGTTCTGGCACTTCTGCACACGGTGGATGTGCTGCCTTCAGTCTTGGGCTAATTCACCGGCAGTGGGCAGTGGCGGCTGAAGCGGAAGGTGAATCGTACATGGTGTCTTGAGGCTATCATCTGCAGCTTGTGTTAGCCGGATATGGCATATAGCCGGATTTGGCAGACATATTTGTATGGTATGAAGCCGATTTTGCAAGATCTTCTAGTTTTTTTTAGAGGTAAACTTGGTCTCAGGGCTGCCATCTGGGTCTAAAACTGGTTGTATTACATGGTTCTCCATTAATATCCAAGGTAAGTTTGATGCATTGTTCAGCAGGAGGCGGCTTGGATCCATACGAAATCTTTGCAAGCAACACTTTATTTATTCGGCCTGATTGAGCATGATGGATGCAGTCTTTCAATTCCTAGGCAATAGGTCTTTTTCCTCAAAGGAGCTTTTGATATGCTCCTTGCAATCATTGGGGGCTGCATTCCCTGTGATGATGGAATCATCCATATAAGATCACATATCTGGCCATTAGCTTGCTGATAGTAGAGACTAGGATCTGCAGTGAAGTTTAAAGCCAAGGCCAATTTTGCTAGATATATGCAGGGAGAACAGGAGCAGCATGTTTGCATAGCTGTGATGGCTTAGCTTTGATGACTGTACTTGCTGGTCATTCACCTCTTGCCTGCGTGGCGGTCAGATGATTGAGTTCATGGACATAAAAGCTTATCATTTCCATTCGGCTGCCATGTGCTTAATTGCAAGATGAGCCCTGCCACGTACTTCATAATATTGGGCAAGTGAAGAAAACAATTCTTGGTATTGCACAACTCCCAGCCCTCCTAGCTCATCGATATAGGGGCCGAATGAGGTGACCCTCATCATGTTACAGATACTTTGACCAAGCCTAGGAACATTTTTGGCATGACATAAATAAGTCCATTTGGCTTTAATAAAAACTAGTCTATTGTGACGTTCTTGAACACTTCAGAGGAATCCATAAAGCTTTCCATTTTGTATCTGAATCAATGTGATGATATCTTTTGACTGAAGAGTCCTCCTGACCTCCATTATTTGCATTTAACAAATCCTAAAGAGTTTTAAGCTATTTCAACTGTTTTGTACAATCAAAAGACATTCTTGAAGCTGGTGTCTCGTCATCAGAAGCTTCTCAAAAGCAGTGGAAAAATTGCTTCATGTGTTGAAGAAGAAATCGACGTAGGTACTCTATAAAATTCTAACGTTTATGATATTCTTAGGCTCAGCTAGCTTTTGGAATGGACTGCACCTAATTTATTTCTTCTGTTGAATATGCTGTCATTCCAGTATACTTGGCACATTTATATCAAGTGTTAAGCCGATGTATACCTTAGGAAACCTTAGCAAATTCACCGTATTATTATATGTTTTGCACGATGAACCATTTTTTGTGATATTCGCAAGAAAGTGGATTCAGCTATGACAACGTTTGGAAAGCCCGCAAGCTAGAACAATTCGTCGGGACCAAGAGGTCCGACATGGGCTTAAGCTTGGTTGGATGAAATGAATGAGTTTGGCAATGCTTATGGCATGAAAGACAAAGACAACGGCAAAGTGGCCACCGCCAATCTTAAGGGTCCGGCACGAATATGGTGGAAGGGATATGCCCATACACATGGCTTAAGCCACAATAAGTGCCGATTAAGAAATTTGCAAAGGCCTTCAAGTGGCATTATGTCCCAAGGTCTCACCGGGGTCATATGGTATAAGCCTTTTATAGGCTAAAATAGGGGCAGAGATCAATCACGTCTTATACCGAAGAATTCATGCACCTATAGCTGTATATGCCAGAAATAAGTGAAAGGCACGCAACTGACGGCTATATTGAAGTAATCAACAAGAACATTAGGAAGCTTGTGCGTGCTATCAACCCGCGCTCCATGGTGAAGGCGGAAGATAAGGCACTTAGTTTGGAAGTTTCGGAAGCCTCGTGACCCCATTGCAAAAGGAAGGTGGTTATGATAAAGCAAAGAATGCAGGGGCTTACAGCCCAAGATCAGTCAGCCTAGAACGAGTGAAAACCAACTTTAGTGGAAGAATTTACAATAAGCAAGAAGGGAAGAAGCAGGTCACCTTCAAAAACCAATAACCCAACTCCTCGAAGATGGCAAAGCAGATCCGAGAGTCAATTCCAAAGAAAAAGCGGGATGAATGCATAAAGAAGAGGTTGTGGTTCAGGTACTTCCAACCTAGGCATAGGACCCATGACTGCCCGTTAGTGACGCAATTGATAATGCTCGAGATGGGATGGGAAACTCCAATGAAGAAGTACGACGAGTCATCGCACGATTGCATTGAAGGTGAGTGCCGAATTTCTGCAGCCATAGACTTAGAGAGTGCTGAGTGTCAACATAGAGTCATCTCCACTTTCAACAAGGTAGCTAGTAAGCAGATTGTTATCCTTATCGACACAGGTAGCACCTATAACTTTGCCTCTCCCAGGCTAGCAGAGCTATTTACGGGTAAGACTTTAAAGTCTAACCCCAGGCCAGTAAGTGTTAGCAAGCGGTGCTATTCGCCACACAGAGGACAAGAGGTTGAACCTCAAGATTGAGTTGCCAAGTAATTCTGTGGGTCTAGGCGCAAAAATTATGAACATCGGTTGTTGTGACCTGATAGTTGGGATGGAATACCTGATCCCAGTGGGAGCATTAATAGATTATGGCAACATAAAGCTCATTTTGACAGCTCCCAATGGAAGGAAGATTGAGATCAAAGGTAATAAGCTAGTCCCAATAATGCAATGTATATCAAGTAAGAAGTTACTTAAGTGCATCAAGAAAGATGAAGAGACATATATCTTCAAGTTGCAATCCGTAGATCCCAACAACAATGGCCAACCTCAAAGAGGCTATTATAGGAAGTTTGTCAAGGACTTCACCAAAGTAGCGATGCCGCTAATGGACCTCACCAAATCTCAGAAGATCAAGGATTGGAACGATCATTGGGAGGATAAGGTTCATAAAAGCTTTGATAAGTCAAAAGAGATATTGACAACGGCACCAGTCCTCACCCTCCCAGATCCAAAGAAGGACAAGCTAGTAGCGATACATGCAAGCAAGATTGCAACAAGCGTATTTCTAATGCAAGAAGGAAGAGTGGTGGCTTACAACTCTCGAAAGATGAACGACGCCACAACGCACTACTCCACACATGACCAAGAGCTGCTAGCAATAGTAAGAGCTCTAAAGGTATGGAAGCACTATTTTGCTGAGAAGAAGGTACCAGTTGGATACCGATCACCAGAGCTGCCAATGCATATTCACGCAAACAAACCTCAATTTGGAGCCGCGAAGGTGGATGGAATTCTCGAAAGAATATGATTTTGAGCTATCATACAAATTAGGAAGGCTTAATGTGCTAGCGGACGCAGTGTTTCGACATTCCTTAACGACGTGAATGCATTCCAACGCCATATCGACTCTCAACAACAAGTTTGGGAAGAAAATAGAACAATGCTAACAGATAAAGACTTCTCAGAAGTGTGGGCCAGCGTTTTTAGATTAGCAAGAACGCATATGGAAAAGGAAACCTTCAAACATTATAAAAAGGAAGGTAACCTATTGTACTTCAAAGATAAGCGATGTGTTCTTGAGTCATCTGGAGTGAGGAGCTTGATTCTCCATGACACACATAATAGTCCGATTGCCGGCAATGCAGGATTCATCAAAATATACTTCAAAATCTGACATAGCTATCATTGGCCGGGCATGAAGAAGCATATAGCAAAGTACATCCGTGAGTGCCAGCTATGTCAGCAGACAAAGGCAGAGCAACTTCGAATCCCAGGCCAGCTCGAACCGTTAGAGATTCCTGATGCAAGGTGGGAGGTCATAACCATGGATTTTATAACTGGGCTCCCAAGGACAGCAAAGGGCCATGATGCTTTAATGGTAGTGTTCGACAAATTATCGAAGATGGCGTATTTTTTGCCATGTTGGACCACTGATACAGATTTAGACACGACCTTGCTATTTACAAAGGAAACCTTTAGACTGCATGGAATGCCCAAGGCAATCGTCTCCGATAGAGATTCGAAGTTCATCAGTGCATTCTGGCAGGACTTCTTCCATACGATTTGCATCAAGTTGTGGATGAGCTCCTCATATCATCCACAAACCGATGGCCAGATGGAGCGAACGAACTGAATCCTGAAGGATATATTAAAAAACTATGTTTGGAATAAGCAATCTAAATGGGTGGACTACATCCACTTGGTGGAGTTTGCGTACAATAGTACGAAACAAGAGTCATCTCATATGTCTCCATTCATGATTAGTTATGGCTATCAATGCTCAACGCTTGATACGTGGCACAATCATGTGTCCAAGCTAGAAGTCTCTCAAAAATTATTGGTAGAGCTTGTAAAGGAAGTACAAGGCTACCTCTTGGCGGTAAGGACTCGTCAGAAGAGTCTAGCAGATAGACATAGGTCTCCGAGAGAGTTCGTTGTTGGAGATAAGGTTTGGCTCAAGATCAAAGGCAAGCAAGCGAAGCTCCGCATCGGCAACTGTAGGAAGCTTGCTCCAAGATGGGTGGGACCACTTGAGATCATAAAGCGGATAGAGAGCCAATCATGTAAGACGCTTCTGCCCGCACATCTAAAGGTTCATAAAGTCTTCCACGTAAGTCTCCTAAAGAAGCACATTCCAAATCCTGAGGAAATTTTGAAGACACCAACTCTCTTGGAGATGATGGAGGAGCAACTTGAGGTTCTTCCCGAACTTCTTCTTGATAAAGCTTTCAAGAAGACAAGAAGGTCGAAATTCTTTCAATATTTGGTCAAGTGGAAGCACTTGCCAGTGGAAGACGCGACATGGGTATTGAAGCAAGATTTAGAGAAGGAATACCTAGAGTTTATGGAGCAATTCGACGACAAGTCGTCTCTGATTTAGACGATGCCAGCCGTGAGGTGCGCTTAGCCTTAGCTTGTGTAACGGAACTAAGGGGGAAGAATGCAGTCATCTAAGTGTAGTTAGCATGCATTTAAGGGTAGGCATTTGAATATGGGCTATGATGGGATCATCCTAATGTTCTTTATGCCATGGACAAATGCATGTAGACATGATCGGGGGTCATGGAGGAAGTTTAAGCATGTGATCATGGGATATGATGGGATCATCTCTATGTTCCCTACACTATGATGGAGTGCATGTGAACATGATCGGAGGTCATGGAGGGGTAGGCATGTGAACATGGGCTATGATGGGATCATCTTCTATGTTCCATATGCCGTGGTTTACAGTAGGTTAAGTCTTGAGCTAGTAGTTTGGTTCAAGTAGGTTAAATGGGGGGTGGTCCCCTTAAACCACATAATTTATTCATAAAACGAATTTACTAACGTGGTGTGTAATTGTACAGGCCAATCTTGAAGAGAATGGGGTAGCAAGAGAAGTATCACGTAGAATGTAAGGCTCCAGTTAGAAAAAATTGTATAAATATTATGTGATAACGTTTAGAAGGTTTAACTAAGTAAACATTGCCTAAAATTGCAATTGTTGTTATAATTGTAATAAGGCTTATTTTAGTAGCCTTAAATTTTGTTAAAACTCTTGATAAACATTGTCTTTATTGGAAGACAATCGCCTTACACCTTGTCTAACCAGTAGAAAATTAATATAATAAAGTCTCGTAAGGTTGATGCAGGATTGAAGGTGGCTAGACGCTTGATGCTGAGGACAACATCAAGTCAAGGTGACGCTAGGAATATGTATAGGAATTTGCCACATCGCGATGTACGTCACCTAGTGACATGTACAAGGGCAGGATTCGAGTTGAAACCATGGTGCAGTGGGAGTATTATACTTACAATATAATATCCCCAAAGGCACATGGCAACCATAGACAATTGAGGTATTATACTTAATATCCCCAGTTGTATTTAATATGTTATGTAAGATACAAAACATATTCCTCCTAGGGGGCACATTAATTACTTAACATGTTGTATCTACATGTTAAGTATGTGGGACCAATCGATTAGTTAGGTTAGTTAAACCACCATAAATGCACACTAGCTAGGCATTTATGCTAAGTATAAAAAACTTGGATCCACTTGCCAAGTGGCAAGATCCGATTGGGTCCAAAGTAACTAACTTAGGACCCACCTGCCAAGTGGCAGCATCTGATTGGGGCCACCTGGCCCAATCATAGGGCTTGGTCCTATTTTTGAGGCTATATAAGGGAGTGACCCCAAACTCTAAAACTTTTTAGGTCCAATGTCACACCCACTTAGGATCTTCTAGAGTAGGGATTGAGGAGCGCCACGGGTGTTCGAGCTTCGCAGACCAAGCAGGGCTCGCGTACCTAAGGCAACGCCTTATGTCTTCCCCAAGATCGGCCATGTTGGGATCACCCAGTGGAAATAGAGGCGAATGACCAAGTTGGTCCTTGCATAGAGTATCAGTCCTAACTTAACGGTCTCAGTTAAGCTAGAATGCTTTTGTATTTTAGTGTTGAGTGCTCTTGACCATTAACCCTAAAATCACACTGACTAAGGAACACTGACCCTTGTATTCCTTAGGATTAGATATGTTAGAAATGATGTTCTATTGATATGGATTATGTGATCATGGTAGGATGCTCAGCATTTTCACCTCTTGTGTATGAGAGAATGGGGGGTAGAGACCTAGGAGCCATGACTAGTATGCTTCTAGATTAGTCCTCATTAATTCCAATAATTCGACCTGATGCACAGACAACCCTCTTGACCGTGGGCCTAGAGCCTTGACTGGCATAGAATAGAGAACTTGTCCCAACCTCAGAGGGTCTCACGGTGTGCATTGTCTACCAGGAGACCATAGCGGGCTAGGCCTAATAACTTGCCAATGAGTGTGGGCAAGGTATGGGTCCGACCCCTCCTAGTTGATGCGTCACCTCAGTGAGGTTAGGTTGAGTACGATTGGGGGTAACCCCATCTCTCTAGCCGCCTGTAGTTGGCAGGTATCTCTTGGAGGAGCAGCCTCCCTGCCTCATCGAACTAGGGGAGATGAAACCCTAGAGTAGCCCTAGGGACTAATAACTTTTAAGGCAAATTAACAAAAAATAGGCTTAACGTTTCACAAAATTCCCAAAATGAGCCTTGTATTTTAAAAATTCACAAAATAGACTTGGTGGGAAGCCCACAAAATTGGATGGCCTAGATTAGACAACGCCTAATCTAAGAATTTCAGGAAACTTTAAACTGGTAATTTGCCCTAACGTTTAAGAGTCCTTAACCGGCAGTTCCTCGGCAAACAATTTTTGTTCCTAGCCGTTAGATGTAGAAGAGTTATTAGGCATAACGCACTGCCCATGGTTTGATAAACAGGCTGGGTGCCTTTTTATCATGATAAACCGGCCGCTGGGCATGATAAACAGGCTGCTAGTTCAAGAAGAGGCTGCTAGTTCGCCGGAATGGGGTTCTGCTAGTCCAATAACAGGGTTAAATCTGTCGAAATGGTTCCTGGCTTTTACCGTGTCTCTTGTTTCTTGGATTTTCGACCTCCAAATCCGTCCAACAAACGCCTTTTGGATTTTCAACCCTCAATGTTTCTTATCTGTTCAACAATCACACAATTTTGGTGCAGACTCAAAAATAAAAATCTGTATGAATCAAATTTTGTTCTATAGAATAGAACAGAGGATAAAATTGCCTCGGACCCTGCCGATTAAAGGGCTCAAACCCTTGTGCTTGCCCATTACGGCATAAATAAACGGGCTCCCCCCTCCGAGCTCGCCCATTTATTTGCCGTAATGTGCTTGCACAGGGGTTTAACCCCTTCTTCAATAGTCCAGATTGAGATGTTTCCACCATCGTAGGAACATTATTTTGAGTTGTAATCTTTAAGTTATAGTGTATTGACTATTAAGTGATCTAAAAAACAATGCAAAATAGTATAACTTGTCAATTCGAACTCTAATTTAGATTAATCTTATTTCGTTCAGAAGATGCAGCTTGCGACTTTCGAATTTGATGAGCTACAAAAACTATATATTACTATATTTACCAAAATCCCTTTCATTTAGAGGGCATCTTGGTAATAATAGCAAAAAGTAAGGGCATTTTAGTAATTTTCCCTTATTTCATTATTATCCAGACTAAATTTAGCTATCGAATACCAAATAGCTTTGAGACCACCAGCTTCGAGAACATTATCAAACTTACAAGAAAAATCTGTAACCAAACACTTTCCCATAATTGAAACTTGAATATAAGTCCTTCCAAAGCCCAAGACCAAAAAACTTACAACACAATCCTGAAATCGATCTTCTTCGCAAGTGAAACTTGTATCCAGATTGCATAAAATAGGACAAGGCCTAGCTTTCCAAAATAATTCCTTTTACAACTGACAGTCTTTCTAGATCAACGCCTTGGAGATGGTGAACGTGAATAAGAATTAGCTGTACACACAGGAACACATTTGCTAAGCCATTGACCATAAGAAACAGATTATAATTAATTTGCAAAGGCTTACATCTTAAACGAGATGATCTAGGTGGGCTACGCCTATCAAGGGATCTTCCACCGCCTAGGCTGCTACTCCTGTATATACAGTAGAAAGTTAATTCCAAACCAATAATGATGACAAAACGCTGAGAAACTTGCCTAGAACGCTGTTTCTTCCGCATTTCCTGTGGTTTTTTCCTGTTCTCCTCAGCAAACACTACTGTTATTTCACGGCCTCCGACAATTGTCCTGTCAAGATTATACTTTGCATCTGCAGCATCATTTGGATCCCTAAACTGCACAAAGCCGAATCCCCGAGGTTCCCTGAAATGCAATGTAAAAATGGCATGATATTCCATTTTAAGAAAAGATTAAAAGTGAAAAATTATTAGAAAAACTTACCCAGTGTAATAGTCTTTTGGTAAATAAACATCTTTGACATGCCCAAATCGTTCAAACGGACCACGTATATCCTCAGGTCTGCTGTCCAGAAGGATTCTAATCATAAGAACTCTATGCCAGAACAAGCAATACACTTGCCTAGTTTTACAAGCCACAACAACAGAATACAACTTTCGTATGCAACAAGATAACAGCACTAAGTCAAATTTTACATGATACTGAAAATTCACTCTATATAGCACGAAACAGGCAGTGTGAGAAGAATATGCAGCCATATAATATGAAGCCCCAATGAGTGTTCACTAGTATAGAAACTATCAAGCGGCGCCAGCCAACCAATCTCAGTTTCAAAGCTGTACGAACTCAGCTTACCACAAACACTCTTCAGTCTTCCACCTCATCTTTCCCTTCTATCTTCTACATGAAAGAATTCAACACTTTCTTGCCATCCACTTCATCTTAGTCTTCCACCTACTCTAAATGGAATGCAGTTAGGGAATTTCAAAGCGCCCATGAATCTGTTCACTTGAGTTTAGTAAATAAGCTGAACAATACACATGTAATGGTAAGTAACAAAAGCAAAACCATCATGTTACCAGGAAAACAAGTTGGAAAGACATGATGTAGGCTTCCTCACTAGACATAATTTTCCTTATCAATATCTACACTATATTGAAAAAGATCCCTGCCATGACTGCAGCATTTGCACAACACGGGAGCCATAGTTGCAAAAATGGTAAAACTGACAAGACTGTTTGAGAAAAATCCCTGCCATGACTGTAAGATTTGCACAACATGGCCATGGATCAAAGCCATAGTTGCAACATGATAGAACTCATTTGATTGTCAAGGGATTGAGCACTTGAAAGGGTTGAAAGATGGCCCTATCTATTGCAGGCAAGAAAACAAGAACAAAAGACAATATAGAGAACCCTAGTTTTCTGCACCATAACAAAGATCTTGTTACCTGGCATCTCTGGAAATGTTGCGGACAAGGAGGCTACATGGAGGGTTGTGCCTGTCGTAACCGCGGTGCCGAAACAAGGGAGGAGGGCTCAAGTCCCTTTCCCAACTTGGGCTGCGACGATGTCGGCGATGGTAAGCAGGGCTTGGGCTACGGCTATAGCTTCTCCTCCTGTCACGATATCCACGTCTTTTTGCAGGACTGCGGCTCCGGCTCCGGCTCCGGCTTCTAGGGCTAAAGCTTCTGCTTCTACTTCTACTTGGGCTCCGGCTTCTGCTTCTACGGCGCTTCCGACCAGGAGAAGGGCTCCTACTCCTGCTAGGGCTCCTGCTCTTTCCATAGCTCCCCATTTGGTTCATGCAAAAAGGCAACGCTAACCTCAAATTCGAAATGCAGGGCGACACGAAGACCCCAGTTCCAGACACGGATTGGATAGTGGTATTACAGCTTTACCGCCATAGCCAAAGGCGCCGCAGCTCGCTTGGCTGGCGGTTTGAACTCCGAAGGGCAGTTGTGTTCTTGATTCAACAGAAAAATAATGGGCAAATTGTAAAAATACCCTTATTTATTTATAAAATTGTCAAAATGCCCCTGTTTTAGGGGTATTTTTAATAAAATGTCCCTAACTTTTGTACGATAATCCAAATAAGATTATGTCCTTCAGATGAATTGTAGCTGAGGATGATATCTATCCATCAAAGCTGAAATCATCCGAATCGGAGTCCGAAATCACAAGTTATATTATTTCTTAACGACAAATGAATCGTAATCATAACTTAAGATTTCGGACTCCGATTCAGGTGATTTCAGCATTGATGGAAAGATATCATCCTCAACTACAATTCATCTGAAGGACATGATCTTATTTGATTTTCAAACAAAAGTAATGGTCATTTTATAAAAAATACCCTTAAAACAAGGGCATTTTGACAATTTTGTAAATAAATAGGGGTATTTTTACAATTTGCCCAAAAATAATTGGGTCTTTAATTTTTTCTTCGTTGGTTATATTCGTAAAGGCAACTTACGTGAAATTCTGCTTTCATAAAGAATAGGGAGCTTACACGTGGCACCATTTCCATTAGAGAAAGTTGATTAATTTGTGATTGTCTCCAAATTTTTTTCCTAGTGTCAATTTTAGTTGTCCAGCATATAGAGTAGAAAATCCAGAATGTCGTTCAGAATGTATAGTAAAATAGCAGAATGTGGAGTAAAAATTGCATCAGTTAAAAATTTACCACAAAAACAAAATCAGCAAAACTGCGCTCTGTATCACTTAATCGTGAAATTTTCAGCATGCAAGAAGTGTCATAATAGAACAAATCTGTAGCTCTGTGCCATCTGTATGCTGCCCCAAAATCGTGAAGATCCGCAAAATATACTCTTTCCTACTGCACTATGCCATATCTTTCTTCCTCCCTTCCACATGTTCACGTCTGCTCTGCCCTGCACCAAAATCAATTCTGCCACAAGCTCAGAAGTCGTAGCAAGACTAAAACTGGAGCTAGTAAGTCTTCCTTTTGCTCTATAAGATGCCCAAAACAGAGCTACAAAAATAGAGCAATAAAACCGCTTCTGGTGGAAAAAAATCTCACACCTGCACAACCATCTGCAAAAAAATTAGAAGATTGAAAAATAAAAATCTTGCATGCACTAAAATGTAAGAAGGAAACTTAACTAGACTTGCAGTTCGGAAAACTCGTCGGAACTCACCTTGAAGGCAACACCTTGAAAGCTACACATGCACGAAGAGAAAACTCGAATCTCAGCTCCAAGCACAACAAAGAACTTGATCTTAAAGGTGCAGACATAGGAAAGGTTCAGATCTTCAAAATGTCCAAGAAAACTACCAAGAAATGAAGGCACTATCGAGAAAACAAGGTGTTGACACAATAAAGAACTCGATCTACAAGGTGCAGACACAACAAAGGTTCAAATCTTCAAAATGTCCAAGAGACCAAGAAATGAAGGCGCTACCGAACAAAACAAGGCGCTGGCTCACCAACAATGCTACAAAAAGATATGGAACAAAGATGGACGAATAACAGAGAGATAGAATGCACTCCGGCATGGCCGCACCGCCATAGCCAAACGCGGACGGGAAAGGGGGAAGAAAATGAACAGTGAAACCTTTTATAAGGTGACGTGGCAGAATTCCACGTAAGCTGACCTTCACGTTAACCGAAAGTCTTTTAACATAACGACATGGCCGAATCCAAGCCACTGCCCTCGAGAGGTAGGTCCTCTCAGATTCTTAGCCGTTGAATTTAGGAAGGAATAAATTTCGCCGAGAGGGGTTTTCACTGGATAATTTTCTAGCGGCGGTGCCGAGCCCACTGCCCCCGGGAAACAGGTCCTCTCAGATTCTTAGCCATTGAATTTAGGAAGGGATGAATTTCACTGGGAGGGGGTTTTTGCCGGATAATTTACTGGCGGCGATGGCAAGCCCACTACCCCCGGGAAGCAAGTCCTCTCAGATTCTTAGCCATTAGAAAGGGATAAATTTCGCCAGGAGGGGTTTCATCGGATAATTTTCTGGCGGTGGTGGCAAGCGGCGGAGCTGCCAGTGAGCCGCCGCCGCCGAAAAATTATTCGGCAAAAATCCCGACCTGCGAAATTTTTTCGATGAAAAAAATGTTCAAGACGACATTACCAACGTAAGGGACGCATGCATTTTCTTGTGGCAATTCGTTATTTTCGGCATGGTCCTTCAGCAATATCTCATCGGCAGTTCCTCGTCATCTCTCAGCAGTACACTGTTCTCTTCTCTTTGAACCTTAATTTATTGTTATTTGTCACATGGCACGCGTAATCAGCCCTTCGCTTTTCAAGGTTTTATGGCGTGGTACGCCTGAACAGCCCCTCGCTTTTCGAGGTTTCTTCTTTTTTACTCTTATGTTTTAGTATTGGTGATGTGCAAGTACAGGTTAACAAGTGGCAGCACCTTCAACTTCTTCATTCGTGGTTTTTTGGGAGCGATTTTCAGCCATACGTTTTTTAAAGCCCTTGTCGAAGGCTAATCGTTAGAGTTTTTCCTTGAAAACCTGAAAGGGCAGGGTTTTTTTATCCCGATGATAAGCTTTCGGCAGGTACAACAACCAATATCTATTAGCATTGCAAGTTTTGGGGTCCAAGTTCTATAATTGGATATTCCCTTTATTTT
>JAANSK020245977.1:0-13769 GCA_011763485.2 Isoetes engelmannii
CAACGAAATCATAGAAAAACCATGTGAAAAAGCGTACAAAAATAAAAAAGTAACCCCCTGTTATTTTGCAAGATATTGCATTCCACAATTTTATCTATTATACTCTTTTAAGCTACTACGTTAGGCACTCGTAGAAGCTCTTAAGAAATGGCATGTCTCCTTCGAGAGGTTGTATTGTTCCTATTTTAAAGAATCTGCTAAAAGCCTGGATTCTGGAAGTCTGTTTTCCAATGCCGAAGCAGAGCGAACACAATTTTGTAGAATTGTTGTTTCGTGGCACAACGATTATAATAACTTTGGACTATTGCCTTCATAATAGGAGGCGTCAAAGGAGCAGGGCACTGAAAGTAAAAATGGGATAAAAAATTACGTAGATGCAGCAGGCTTCAGGTGTGCAAGATTCGTCAATCAGATTGCGGGGAACTGATTAATTTTTAATAGAGCCTTATTGATTATTGATGGTGTGTTGATCAAGAAGAATGAGTACTTGCAAAGTCACTTGCATAATGCTAGAAACTATTGTATATATGTCTGTTTGTTTATGACTTATGATTGATTTGCCAGAACATTGTTTAGCATTGTTCTGAAACAAAATGTTTTACATCAGCAAATGAGAGTCCAAAAAGAAATAGTTTACGTAAAAATTTAAGATAATCATACTTATAAATTTTAGTGAAACAAGGCAGTAAGCAAAAGATTATCAAAAAGGATAAAAAGGAACAGAGTAGCAATTTCTTAGTGACACATAACTGTGCAACAGAATTTGGTTCACATAGTATAATCCGTACAAAGCATGTGAGTGGATTAAAAGTGTTTTTTTTAGGTCCAAACTTACATATACTCTTACAGATTGGGTTTTTTTGGGTAATTCCGGGGCAATATGTGGCTGAAATGGGGGTTTTGGGTAGATTTCTAAGGCGTATGGGGGGGTTTAGGGGTACCCCTTGCACGCACATGACGTACCCCTTATATGATAGGTGCACCCCCGGGCTTAAGATTTAGACAACAGGATTTGCAACCTTGAAAGCATATGTATTCCCATGCCTCTACAATCATTTAAAGGTGATCCATGAAGTGTTCAATTGTACATAAGGTAAACCCTTAGCATATCTGTGCCACTATGTAATGGCAGATTTTCAGTTTTAATAAGCCACATTATCACTAAGAAGCAGAGTCATTCCAAAATGTTCCCATGGTACTATCTTCGTGTCCACAAATAATCGCGTATTACCTGCCGCAATTCAAATACAGTGCTATTAGGCTCCCATTTAACAGGCTCGTTCAAGTATGGGAATAAAGGGTCGAAGCCCACTGTACTCTCTATCACAGCTTGGGAGTAACGGTCACCTCTATCAATCATAATATTGTGCAACATACAACAAGCCAATATAGTTCTAGACAAAGCCTCCTTGTTTGGTTTGTAAATCTTCCTGTGAAGGAGTTGCCATGACCGTTTCAAGAGTCCAAAAGCGCACTCAACCGCCATACAAGTAGAGGAATGCATGCAATTAAACCAATCAGTTATAGGCGACAACTGTGTACCAGGAAACGGCACAATCAACCATAGAAGTAAAGGATAGCCTGCATCACCTATGATATATTCTCGAACACTACGGTTATTGATTTGTATTGTAGGACCATTCAATCGCTCGTCTTTCAACTAGCTGCACAAAGTTTGAGATCCTTAATTGACGTGCGTCATTCACACTACCAGGATAACCTGCAACTACGTCCAAGAATTTTGTGCGGCTATCAACTATAGCTTGAACAAGCATAGAGTAGTTACTTTTCCTGTCAAACCAATCGACCTCGCTCTCATAGGCAGGGAGTTCCATTAAGATGTGTGTAGCATCAATTGCTCCGCAGCAGTTTGGAAAGCCATGTATTGATTGGAAGCCTCGTTTGACTACAACCACTGCATCACCTGTTGGCCACTCCAGGTGATGTTGAGCATTTTGTAGCAAGGCATGAACAAACTTAATAGTGATTCGAGCAACCGTGGAAGATCCAATTCCAAATAATTCTCTGAGATGCTCAAGAAACTATCACCAGAAGCTAACCTTTCAAGGCAATGGCGACCTGTTTCTCCACCGAGAGCACACGGTTTGGAATCTCGGAAAAAGTAGGTGGAGTATTCGTCTCCAATGCAGGTGCAACTAGGCAGCAAATATAATGGAAAGTATCTTGAGATACTCTAAATAATTCTTTGAAACGACCAGGATCTACTTGCATAACCCATCCTTCGTAATGAAACCACCAATGTACTGAACGTGGTCATATGTACCATCAGCCATACCTTATCCCTTTCAAAGTCCCGCTGGGCATTCTAAATTCATCTGATATCATTGATAATAGGATGGAAGACAATGAATCAGGAAATTCTTCAGACTCATCATAATCTGTGATCTGTTGTTTTCCAATCACAAATTCAGTTTTTGTATCCTCTTCTTCCTAAAGCTCAGTTAAACTCTCTAAAATGTTTAAAGCTATTGTCATAGCCTTCAGTAACATTGCAATCAATAGAAGTTTGGCCGGATCTATTCTGAAAAATTTACCTGTGAGGCTTCGGGTGTACCACCGATTAGAGCACTGCAGAACCTGGGCGCCCTTCACCGGAATCGATTCGGAGTAGCAAATCGGAATTGCAATGGGAATGTTTCTTTTCGCCTTCCCTTTGCTGTTGGCCAAATTCAGGTTTGGGTTCAATGGGAATAGTATACCGTAGGAAAAAAAATTCTCGCCTTAATTTTGATGATGTGGTAGAGTTCAGAAAATAGGATCGGATGTTAATGGGGATGGACCGTCAATCACATCGCACAAGGAGTACAAACAAAATGCATTTTTCCTGCGCAACCTCACAGAAAAACAACTAAACATTTGGTCTATCTGATCATGGGTGTGGCCCACAAGTAAGAAACCAACCCTGACCTTTCGAGAGATACCTAAGTGGACCAGCGCTGCGCAATAAGCAAATAATACTTGGCGTTTGTTTTCTTTGGTTGTATTACTGTCTCCACTGTGAATCATGTGACGAAAACAATCGTGTAGGACTATAGTTACCATGATTATACAACTTTTTGTCTTTATAAAGATTTTGCTTCTTAGGATCCAAGCGTCGACTTAACTCAATCAAGGGAGATTCACCATTTTTTACGTATAAAGTGCCTAAGTGCAAGTTACAGGGGTTTTTTTGGCCAATTTATTTACGTATACATACGGGAAGGGATTTTTTTTGGGGTTGTTCACGTATGCCTTTGGGGTAAATTGCATCGGAGGGGTTCAAATCCGACTTCAAACTTTCGTATACGAGGGGGTTTTTTTTGCTACCCTATGAAGTGTCGGGAGGAGGCGGGGTCGGAGGAACCCACACGAGGGGTGCTCCGCCGCACATGATGTATCCCCTTTATATATAAGTGCATCCTTGGGAACTCAATCTATAACTTTTAACCGGCCTATGACTAGTCTGTTGCCATTGGACTTCTATAGTTGCATTATCCTTTAAATCTTATTAGTCAATTTGAATAGCCTCTTGCTGTTTCGACCCTTACTCCTCAAGAGCACCCCCATACGAGACTCCAATTTCTTGGATCATAGAGCTTTCGGGGAGTGATAGAGAGGTACAAATGGCCACAAGTTTCCTGAAGAAACTTGGAAAGGTTAACTTGAATACCTAGGACTTTCTAGACCAATTCATTCCCACCCAGCTTGTAACGCTGATTTGAAACATCTTCATCTACGACCTTCGGATTGCTAAACTTCTGTTATATATTACTCCTCTTTTTTCTACACCATGTTCGGGATGTTCCAGGATGTAACATCAACATATATGCTAGTCTAACTCGAGCTATCCCCTGAATTATATTCTTTTCCTACCCTTATCATTAAGTTGTAACTCTTAGAGAGCTTATCTCTTGGAATCTTACCTAAAATAGTGCTCATATACAAACAGCGTATGTTGGAGCCTCTGGGCGCCTCTCGTTTCGATTATGGTCAATTATGATTGGGGGCATCTATGATTTTGAAATATGAAATATGGGTTCGTCTAAGGTTTTAAAATCTGAAATACGGGGACTCAAACACCTGCCAAAATAATTCAATGTCGTAATAAGAATGTTTTGACCAAGACAACCAGCGAGCTAATGTGATTATTTTTTCTATTAAATCTATGTTTTTCTTATGACAACCTGCTTAAGTGTTTTAGAAAAATTGGTCTATGGTTTCGAGCATGGCCATTTATACATCCATATTGAATTCCCCGGGAAACCCCTGTTATTATGCTACATATTGTCACAATCTGGTGGATAATGTCATCCACACGAGATTCATAATTTTGGTTAACTTGGGCATGTTTTCACATGCTATGAATCTTGCGCCATAAGATGGTTAACCTTCACCTTAGTTGAGAACTAGAAATGTGAGCTTTTTTTTCTTGAAGGACGTCAAACTTTATTAAGAGACTAAAACACAGTACAAAGTAGATAGATAGATAGATCGATCGATAGGTAGGTAGGTAGGTAGGTAGGTAGGTAGGTCGGTCGGTAGGTAGGTATTTTGAACGTCACGCCACTAGGCAGCGTCCAGTCGGACAATTAGGTCTAAAAGCTCAGAGGATAATCATGACCCACTGAGAGAGACAACCTGCCTAAGCATAAGAAAGAACTTGCAAATACACCTTAAAGATTAAATATCACTTGGCTGGAGCAAGTGATGAACAAAGATAAACATTAATAATTTTCTCTTGAGCCTCTTGTAAGATACGAGAAGCGAGGATGTCCAAGCCATGAAAGACTGACAACCTTCTTCGCTTCCAAATATCGTATGTTGGAGCCGCCTCTCGTTTGTTGGAGGCTCTGGGCAACTCTTGTTTCGATTATGGTCAATTATACTTGGAGGCGCTTATGATTTTGAAATAAGAAATACGGGGTCGTCTAAGATTTTGAAACCTAAAATACGGGGACTCGAACACCTACCAAAATAATTCAATGTCGTAACAAAAATGCTTTGACCAAGACAACCAACAAGCTAGTGTGATTATTTTTTCTACTAAATCTATGTTTTTTTTATAACAACCCGCTTAATTGTTTTGGAAAAATTGGTCTATGGTTTCGAGCGTGGTCATTTATACATCCATATTTAGTCCCCCTGGAACCCCCTGTTATTGTGCTACATATTGTCACAATCTGGTGGATAATGCCATCCGCACGAGATTCATAATTTCGGTTACCTCGGATATGTTTTCACATGACGTGAATCTTGCGCCATAAGATGGTTAACCTTCACCTTAGTTGAGAACTAGAAATGTGAACTTTTTTTTTTTGAAGGACGTCAAACTTAATTAAGATAACAAAACACAGTACAAAGTAGATGCACAAGTAGGGCTAAAAGCTCAGCGGATAATCATGACCCATTGAGAGAGACAACCTGCCTAAGCATAAGAAAGAATTTGCAAATACACCTCAAAGATTAAATGTTGCTTGGCCGGAGCAAGTGATGAACAAAGGTAAGCCTTAACAATTTTTCCTTGGGCCTCTTATAAGATACGAGAAGCAGGGGTGTCCAAGGCATGAAAGATAGAGAACCTTCTTCGCTTCCAAATAGACCAAAGTAACCAACCTGAAGCCAAGTGGAAAGAACAACACCTCATCATGGTCCAAGGGTCAGGGTTACACTGCCAGAAGCACTTGTTGACTGGTTAGGGTCATATGGAACAGGGACATAAGCCATGACCAACTTGGCTGAAGGTGAGGGCATAGGAAAAAACAATGCTCAAGAGTGCCAACCTGCTGGTGACACAACGGATGCAAGTCTGACACACGAGGATCAAACCTGTGAACCAATGCGTTGACTCTAGGGCATCTATGAAGAATTTGCCACCAAAGGACAGCCAGCTTAGGATGAAGTAGTTTATCCCAAGCCCATCTTCACATTCGCTTCCAATGTTGAGGAAGGTTCTGAAGATGCCAATATGTCGAATATGAACTGATGTTAGTAGCTCCTCTAACTTAGTTGAAAGATTTGTGGAGGATTTTTGCCATGGTTATAGAAAGAAACAATTTTTAAGTCATGCCACATTGCATAAAAACAGGGTACCAACGATTCTGGGGCCTCTGCAAATCACGACACGCCACGTGTCCTATCTTCTTTTCAAGAATGTTGAGTTGTTTTCAAGCACGCACGAAACATAGGTTCCTTGATTCAACCCGGCATTCCAGCGATTTTCCCCGCAGTTCCAGCAATTTCACCCTACATTGCATCGATTTCACCCTACATTCTAGCTTTTCTACCCAGCAGAATCGGTTGTTACCCTTTTTTCACGTTGCAAGAACGACACCTTGGTCTAAATTACGGGGTGTCATCAGTGCCGACGCGCGGCTGCTTCCATCTCGGAATTTAGACCAGGGTGTCATTCTTATATTTGTTTGAGCCATTCTTTTACCCTTGGTAACTGGTGCAGGGATCTTTAGCCTAGCGGTCGGCGATGTAACCCTATATCCATTATATCTATTTAATGACGAAGTTGCAACAGACGTGTGAAAACTGTCCAAAAAAGACGTCCACATGACCCCCATTCTCTAGATCCCTGTCTAAAGAGGCCCGCAGATTTAGTTCACGTCGAACTAGTAGACAGCTTCAGCTCCTTGGATGCTATGCTGCACCGCAATTCTTTGCCGGATTTCTAGGCCAAGAAGTCGCCATTGGTCTCGTTTCTCCTATTCTATACTACACTTTTTCGCCGAATGAATGTAAGTTTTTCATTGCATAATGAGCCAAATTAATGCAAATTTTAAGGGATTTTATGGATCTTGAACAAGATCTGTAGTTGTTTATGTTGGAACTTAAGTATCTGAATACATATCTGCATATTACTTAAAATTTCGAGGTAGAAAGAACCGTTTCTGCCTGATCTAGTTATTGTTATGACGAGTTACAATTTGCTTTTCTGTATTTATTACGCACAGATCTAGGACCAAGTTAGAACTAGAATTTTGTGTTTGGGCTGCTAAACCTTTGATCATGTGGCTGTAGTCTGTGGGTATGGCGGCAAGACGGCCCACATCTTTTACACCACGGAGATTAGTGGAGCATGGAACAGGCCCATTTGGCTCAACCTTTCATCAACATAAGGCTCCGTCTTCACCTTTTATATCATTCTGTGTGATTCTTATCGTAAGTATATCAGTCAGATTCTTTCTTGTTTCGTTCAATTTTGAGATTTCAGTTTCTCAAGAATGGCTAGGTTCCTTAGACCAGATGCAAGTATGTGTGAGCTTTTTGTTCATACGAGTTTTACCTCTTCCTATTTCCTTTTCCTAGGTCGCTATAATGTTTCTGGTGTACACCTTTGGGACGTCTAGTAGTTCGCTTCATGTAAGTATCATGGAGCATAACACTTGCCTAATAATGCTTGTTGTGAGTTTCTTGGATATGTACATGAAAAATGCTGTGCTGATATATTGCATCCTTCACTACCCAAATTTATATATCCATTTTACAATGCTAATCACATCTGTCTCTCTGGATTTAGTCTACGCCCTCAGATGGGGGACATGTCAAATCACACTTGACTGTGGGGACACATCACGTGGCAAATGACTTACAAATGCCTCATGATGATGCTGATGAAGATAATGAAGGCATAACAAGAAAGAGTGGTAATTGTTGTTAACAATTGGGAGTGTTTCTTCCTGAACTAATGACTGATAGAGAAGCTTCTGTTTTCAGGGGTCAAATCTTCGCAGTCAAGCTGTCAAGTCAATGTCTGCCAAGCGCTTCCGTTACTACAGGATGCTTACGGAAGCTACATGCATAGAATGCTTCATATTGGTCCTGGGACATGTGGTGTAGTTTCAAGGCTTTTAAGGGAAGAGAACATAGAAGCATGGGGCATTCAGCCATTTGAGATGCAACCTCCTATTCACAAGCTTTGCAATAACTTCATACAAAAGGGGATCGTGCGTGTAGCTGATGTCTTTCGTCCTCTGCCTTACAGAGCTCGGTCATTTTCACTTGTTCTTGTAACAGACACACTAGAGCATTTATCAACTAGACAACTGAACAGAACACTTGAACAACTTCCAAAGCTATCTTCCCACAGCTTAGTGGTCTTTCTTGGTGAGTAAATTGTGAGACGTTACTATCTCTTTATACTTTTATATATTGCACGCCGGCAATCTATTTGCATGAGTATTAATGTTGCAGTTCTGTTTTGCAATTTAGTTCAATGCATGTAGCATGTATAGTAACAAACGGACTTATTGCCATACTCCTCCAATTTGCAGGAATGCAAAATCCGAAATCACATGCAGACTTTGCTGAGGGAAACCTAAGACCTGTAAGTCATATATATATGCACTAATTATGTGTGTAGAATTTCTATTTGCTTCAAAACTGTGAAAGCCAATTGCTGAGATAATAGCTTCACATAGCACTAATTAAATGGGTGCTATTCCCCTATACCTTTTTTTATGCTTTCTTATTGTTGCTACCATCTAATTTTATTGTTTGATCTCGAGAAGCTGCCATTGCTTTTATATTGAATGTATATCTGTGTAGGTAAAACACAGATCTCGAGCATGGTGGTTGAGGCAATTTGAAGCTGTAGGCTTGCAAGAGGATGGAGAAATTGGAAAGCGGTTCGAGGATTTGCAGCTAGAGAAGTCCTTTAAACCTGAAGACGAGATCTTTCATTTACTTGTTCCAGAGAGTTTGGAATAGGGTAACCATTTTCTTGTAGCCTCAAACTGAATCTTGTTCATACAATTTTATTCTGAGCATTTGTTGCAGGTGTGGCTTGCAAATCTCTTTTTCATCACAGCTGGACTAGGCTGGGCCAAAAGTGCCAGAAGTTTTGGTGATTCATTCTATTCATTGTAGATATTAATTGATCCACAAGAATGTCTAAGCCCTTGTATCTTTGATATAATGCTGAATTGAGCAAGATAATCGAGAGGAAAAAATGTGAAGTTGAGTTGCATTATTTTTCTTTTCCACAGCAAGCTTGATTTAAGCTTTTTTCTTGTGGTTGTGAAATTTATGGGTAGTACCATGCCTGTGCTTGATTGAGACTGTGGCAGCTGATATGTCAGTTGGCATATACTATAATTGCATCAGAATCTATTGATGTCAGAGTTTTCACAGCATTTGGTCTTTGCATTCTCATACATGAGCAGCAACGAAATTTTCTTCTTGGTTAGGAACATTATGGAAAATTTAATGAATTCTTTAACACAATAACACATCTGACAGAAAATTTAGTGGTCCGATGCTTCACATTTGCAGAGGTAACCTCTGGGCAGTTAGATGGACCACCAGAGATGCTATTTCGGACTAGGTTTTTTTGATAGGTCCACAAGCGGAACATATTCAGTTAGGCAATCCACTCTGTTGTTGTCATCCCAGCAATGTAAGGCGAATAGGGAAGAGGGCTATGAAGCAACGTTGCTGTGGTGATATGTCAGTTGGTGTTTAGAGAAATACTTTTCTTGTTCTTTAGTAGAATTGGTCTTGCGCCCCAACACAACATTTCCACATTGGGCATTCATGTTTCAACATAACACAAGTAGTCTGAACTTGAAAGCATAATTGTGACAAAAGGTTAGAACATTTGGAGGCCACCGCTCATCTTTTTTGGGTTGCCCTAGGGCCAACCCTAGCATAAAGGTGAGTTTGGCATATATTATCTCGGTTTTGGGACATATCGTGGTTATTTCAAGTATATTCTATATTGATTGGTTTAGAAATGAGCTAGAATATGCAGTGGCAAGGCCACAATTTCTTCTAAAGAAATAAAAGGAAACATCAAGAAGTAAAAGGAAACATCAATACACCGCATAAATAGCAACAAAGCTAATTAGTAGTTCCATACACCACATAAATAGCAACAGAGTTACTAATTGGTAGTTCCATACACCATATAAATAACACTTAAGCTAACTAGTAGTTCTAAGGGCAGCCCAATGATGTGTCGGACTCTTGTGGGTTAGACTAGAGTCCTTGTTTTCCTTTATCATTATTGATGCATGCTGATAGGTAGTTATCAGTATTGGAGGAGTGATGACAAAGTTCTCAAAATGTGGAAACCGTAGGGTGTTACATAAGATTTTAGAAGGTTAAGATAGGGTATTGGTTTGTAATACAGATGTCCTCCCCAATTATCTTTCGTGTATGAATTTGGCAATGGTGGCCCGAGATTTAGGGGAGGGTTTGTTTTTTTATGGGGTTTAGATGGTGCAGGAATAGAAGCAAGGAATAGAAGCAGGGTGCGCCCACGTTACCTGCTAAAAGCGGCAAGACATGGCCTCCGTCTGTTCTTGTTCTTGCCTGGCTATGGCGAGGAGGAGCAGAGCGAGGAGCAGCGGCGAGGTACAGAGCCTGAGGGCAGATCGAGGAGCAGCGACGAGGATGCTATGGAAGCTCCATAGGTGATTCCGATCTGCAGGAGGTGTGACGAAAAAAGCCCTTACTAGTCAGTCTGCAGTCTATCTCAGAATAGTGAGAACCGTGTCTGGGCCTGCCGAAATTATCTTGCTGGAGTCTCGAAACAGTTTAGGGCGATTGGCCAAAAACAGTTGAATCAAATCTGTGTGTTTCGTGCACTTGGTTTGTATGAAGCTTTGTGCATAAGTTTTATCCTGTGTGGATTTTCTTATGTTTCTCTATACTGGATTTGTGGGTTCAAATCCCGCTATGAAACAGACCTTTCCTCTCTTCTTTGATGGATTTTCTGTAATTGGTTACTGTAATACATGTTCTCTCTTCTCTTATGAATGACAAATTCCGGTTGCAGATCAAGAACAGATGGTGATGTTTGTATTTCTTTGTTTCTTCTTACTTCCTGTGTTTTGCATCCGTCATTCCGTCAAGTGCACAGGCCGCTGGCTGGTTACAGATGGTGATGTTTGTATTTTTTGGAAGACTATTGGTATCTGTGAGTTTTCCATGTATTTCATGTCCTTAGGGGAGCGTGTTAGAATACAAGGGGCTGATGTGTAAAATCGTGGGCTCTTGATTTGGTATAATGCTTGGTATATGCTAGGATCCAATGATAAAAAAAAAACCTTAGACAAACACCCATATAGTGATACACCCATAAAGCTGATGGTGGAAATTGGGGTTCGATTTTTCTGATGGTGGATTCAGGAGTTTGTTTTTTTGGGGGGTTACAGTCCTTACTTGCCATTTCGGACCGGATTTCTTGCTCTAGGTTTCTTATTGGCGGTGCAGCACGTAGAAGCCCTGGCGAGGAGGTCGGCATGGCAAGAATATCAAGGACGGAGCAGATTGATCAGCTGCAGCGGCGGATTTGGCGTCGTGTTGCTGTTTTTTGCTAGGATCAGTGATACTGGAGAGTTCCACTATATGTTTTGCCACAATTTGTTTGAAATTGATGGAGCTGCAAAGCTCTAACTGTGAAGAGGCAGGGTTGATTCTTTGTAGAAGAAAGTGATTCTTACTTGATACCTTGGCTGAAGAGACCCTAATTTCGATTCTTATATGTCGGTGATTGCATGAGGTAGGAGATAGACAGAACATTAGAAATAATCACTTGCATTAAATAACAGAACATTAGAAATAATCATTTGCATTAAAATGGTATTTACATTGCCACCATCATAGTTTATATGATGAGACAAATGAACAATTGAGGGGAAAAATGCAGGATAGTTATGACACTCTTCTACACAGGCGGTGAGCGCCTAACACAGGTGGATCCGTCAACACACAGCCTTAGCCAGGATCATCCTCCATCACTGCATCGCTCCATCCACCTATTCACGGTCTTCCCATCCTTTATCGGGCAGCCAGGATCATCCATCGGGCGGCCATGTTTATCTATCGGGCAGCCAGCTTCATATATCCAGCAGGCCCTAATTCAGTAGGCCCAGGTATTTCTGTTACACACAAGTGTTTTGCTGAAGCCCTCTTTCGCAGCGGTGCATCATATAGGATTCGGTAGTATCATAGTTCTTACAGTATGGCTAGAGCTGAGAGGGACCAGGCCCGGAAACGGGCAAGGTCTGCAACCGTCCAGGCCAAGCTTGAGACTGCAAACCAAGAACTGGTTTTCCAGGTACAAGAATTGGAGACACGATTGCCAAATCAGAAAGCTGTCAACGGTTTCTGGAAGCAGGTTGAATTCGAAGGGGACCGTGCACTCATCGACCGAACTGCCTTGTACGCATCTTTGACAGAGCTCTATTCCTCTATCTTGAGTTCACAGGCTCCTCTGGTCAAAGAAGTTATAGACGCAGCCACTCATACTGCGGCCCCATCCTACACGGAGATTGCCACACAGACCGAGCCAGTCGAGACATCCTACACGTAGACTGCCACACAGACAGAGCCAGCAGAGACCTCCATGCCAGCATCCTCCTCGGATCGTCCTCACACACGGTGTTTGGAGCATAGTGAGAATCCGGAGGACAGAGCTCTGCATTTGCGGATTGTAGGATTGCCAGAGTCTACCGGTGGATCAGATGTAGAGGCCGAGCGCTTTTTCATAGACACTATGCATATTGCATGTCCAGGCATAGAGGCAGCATACAGGGTCGGGGTACAACGGCCAGACCGGCCACACCATATTTTGGTCCGCTTCAGAGCACGGCAAGACAGGTTACATGTGCTCCAGCATGGCAAACATCTTCGGAATACCAATTTCTCTGTACAGGAAGACCTTACGCTAATTCAGCTGAGTTGCCAAAGGGAGGAGCTTCGCAAAGTGCGGGAAGCGAGATCACAACGGAAATGGGCAGTTTACAGGGGAGGGGCTGCGATTATTCGTGACCAGTGGCCTCATGATCCATGGCTGGGGTATTCTTAGACATATAATTGATAATACTAAACTGTAAACATGTATATAAGCATAAAAGTTTGATGTTCCGGGACTTCGGTCCTGCTGTTTCTTGTTCACGGGCTTTGGCCCATTTGTATTGTTCCAGGACTTCGGTCCCAGTTCTTTCAAAAAATAAACACTCCATGTGCATTCAATCTAGAACTTACGGTAGTAAGGTAAAATTTAAATACCAATCTGTGAAGCAACTTCAAACGTGCAGAAATATGGAACTTAACTTCTAGCATGACTTTTCGAGTGATGATACACTTTTGCTAGAAACGTAGAAGGCTAAAGTTCAAAGTAAGTTGGAGTTCTTTGTCTTCTAGAATCGGATGTAGCCCAGAATTGGATCCCATTGCATCAACTAACTAATGAAAGCTAAAAAGTTGCAATGATTGTGGAGTCCGCAGTATAGATAATGCTTACCAGGTTTTTACGATGCACATGAGTAAGGGTTTTGACCTCTGACAGGAACTCCCTTGAAGCCTGTATATTCATTTTTTCAAATGCCATTATCTGTAGTATATAATGAACATTGAGATGGCAACATGAACAAGGGTATTTGACAGAATCCATTGACGACATCATGTTAAAGTAAGTACACAGTAATACAAATAGGAAAGACCTTAGTGAACCAGCTAACATAAGTATGAACTAAATACTAGCAAAAATCGTTAAACGGCTCTCATTGTTTGATGCTTCATTGACTGAAGTGACTCAATGCCTTTATTTTATCATCAAGTGATGCATCAAGTTTATTAGTAAGCTCCCTTGAAGGCCAAGTTAATTATCTCTGTTGCAAGCAACACTAAGCTAATCGCAAGCAGCATCATATCTAAACAGGGATAGGTTCTGTACGCATAAATGCAAAATTCTAGACGTATAAAGTTCAAAAATACGTATTTTGAGGTATTATACGTATTTGACGTATAATACT
>JAANSK020245988.1:0-13768 GCA_011763485.2 Isoetes engelmannii
GGCCAATGACACCTCTGTGTCCTTCCTTCGGGTGCTTACTCCTCCAGAGTAGCCCGGGGTATACAGAGGGCCCAACTGAGTGTTGAGCCACTGAGAAGGGGAATTTCCCATACTTATACGATGGGAGCATCGTATAGGTCCGGGGAGCGTTACATAACATGAACATCTTTTGTGCCACTTGCAATCAGCACGTGTGTAGTGGCAGCTGATGGCATGGCCACAACATAGACCCTTCCCCCCATCTTGGAGTGCAATTCTGCTTGAACAAACAAGTGAAATTATAGAAAACATCTTCATAAGCATGGATATACACTTGAAACATTAACCTGAAGAATATTAGCATCCCAAACATTCACATTATGGCCAAAATAACCAGTAACAAAGATTCCCGTATCTACATTGTACCATCGAGCTGAAGAAACTGAAAATTGATGTGCTTGAGGGGAAGGCAAAACTGCCTTATTCTATGACTGGCTTATCCAGATTAGTGACAAAAGGTAATTATCTGAAAGCAACTTCTTTGCCAAATAGCCAGCTAAAACTCGCAGATGCAGAGGGCATCAATTTCTGTTTGACTAGCATGCTCTTCTAATCTGATAATTCTGGAAGGCAACATACACAGGTATTCTTGAGCAGCTTGACCTCTTCCAGACAACCCATCAATTTTATCCACATCCCATCTCTTGATAAGATGTTCAAGTATTGCTGCATAATCTCTGGCAATGTACACCCCGCTTTTCTGTGCAATAAGTGAAAAATTCTCAAAAAGATTTTCATCTTGCTCATCATACATTAGATGTGCAGGCATGGATATTTTCTTGCGCATCATCTCTTCAAAGCACATCATGGTGCCTTCAGGATCAATGCCTCATGTCTACATGGCCTGTCAGATACAGATACTTATTTAAAACATCCCCATGTCTATTTTCTTTTGCAGTCCAAGATCTACCCCATACTGCCCAAGGACTAAAACTACAAATAAAACTACCTCCAACCTCATCTCTAGTTCCATCCAGGTTATTTAACATGGTAAGATACGTTGGTAAGGCTTCCTAGTGGCAGGACGTTAAAAATGTTTCTTTCTTTCTTTCTTCTTTCTGTTATCATATCTCCTACCAGACATATCAAATACTCACTAGGTAAGCCCTTAAATCTTCCTCCAAGTTCTTCAACCTCGTCATAGAATTCGTCTAATGATGGATCTAGAAGATAATTCTGAGGCTGCCAACATTTTTCCACAGGTCTGAGAAAGAGCAACTCCAACATCAGATTTCGTGAAAATAGAATCGACTCTACCTTGTAGTGCCTTGCCAGAGTCCTGCCTGTAAGGATTTGGAATATGTAGAGGCCCTGATTGTTTGTGTTAGGGTTTAATGAACAAACTCTGATCTGCCATAGTAGACTCTGGCGGAGCTATTTGTAATAATAATAATCAAGTTTTGGATGACTTTTTGGCTTCAATTCCAGTTCATCCTCTGGCTTTGAGACCATTGAAAAACCAGTATAGATATGGTTTTATTCTGCTTAAAATCTTATTCTTAATAAAAACCACATGGCATAGTAGTTTTCATAGCCAATACATGGTAATGCGTGTTGGTTATTTGTGATAGCATGGTGTATTAAACACCCACAGTAGTTTGTTACATGGTTTCTAACATCAACAATGGTCATTCATGTTGGTTTCTAACGTAGCATAGTTTATTAGATCGATAGTGGTTTGTAGCATGGTTTTCAACACTACTTTAGGCATCATAATGGTTATTATGTTGGTTTTCTATTGTCACATTGTTTAAGTTGAAGTAGTTTATAGCATGGTTATTTCAAAGGGGGTTCGTAGCGGCAAACCATACATGACTAGTGACTGACCTTTAGGGGTTTTTTTTTTCTACATCGAAACATACGGATACTCATACGTTGAATATAGTTTTTCTTCCATTTACACCATACCAAGTAGGGGAGGGGCTCTTAGAGGTCCAAATCCAATGTTTACCAAGGTGGATTTCAACAACACAAGTGATGTTCGAAACTTTATATCTGCTAATCTTTACTTTTTCCTTTTTGTTAAAACATATGCTCTAATCCCTCGTTGTCATCTTCAAATGAAGAATTTCTTGCTAGTTTGGACGAACCACAATAAATGCAACAACAAAAGAGGGTGGTTCTTCTGTATGATAAGCAAGACTCCAGATATTTTCAATGAGAAAATGAAGAAGTGGAAGGCTACTCAAGAGGAGATTGCTAGACTAAGCGTTCTTATCAAGAGCATTTGTGACCAAGAAGGAAATCAAGTGGCGAAACGAGCCAAGGTAGAGTTCATCTGTAGACAAGTTATTCTTCAGCCATGTATGCTTTCAATGGGCAACACCTTTGATGCTGTTAAATTGTTCTGTTGTAGACTATTGCTAGTAGTGGAGGATTAATTGATCTCACTTTGGAAAGTAGCTGAATCCATATCATTGTAATTTTAGCCATTGTCTTCCAAGTCTGTTGCTAGTGCATCTATGTACAAATGCTTTCTTGATTTGATATTTCCTAGAGAGGTATTAATGTATTCTTACATCTTACCAACATTACTAGTCAATATCTAGAACTGAAAGTCAATATGTGAGGATATGTGAGGGACCTTGATTTCTTCAGTCAATATTAGTTTAGACCGTGCTTTGCAGCAGATTGGTTTCTACAAATGCGGCCAATAAAGATTTGCAAATCCTGCATCTCAATTAAGGTAAGCTAACTTTCAGCAGACATTGAAGCCATAGGTGAATAGCTGTCATTCTTTGCATTAACACCATTCAATTGTTCCTACGTTTGCACACATATTATGCTAGTTGTAATCTCAAACTAGATAACTTCAAATGTTGCACAAAGCATTGTCCCTTGCCACGCTAACAAATTCCAAAAGCCATTATCGGTCTAGTAATGGGGACCTAAAAATCCATTGCTTCGAGGTCACGGGTTCATGTATGACCAACTGGTTCTGTGGTAGAGACCTTAAAAACGTGCCATATGTACTTGATAATCACATGCAAAGCAGCTCCTAGCATATCGCGCCTAGGTACTAGATTGGCTTCCATGTGACATGTAGAATAAAGTGATGTAGAATGTACTCATGATGTGATGATGAATAGAATGACGTCCTTCAAAAAAAAAAAATTCAAAAGCCATTATGTAAAATAGGTTTTTATTGCTACAGCATAACATGCATCTTAACCAAAAATGTGAATTTTGATTTCTATAAATTAGAAGTTAATGCCTCTCCTAAGAAAAAAGTTTTGATACGGCAACCTGTCTTATAAAAAATAATAGAAGTTCATAAACATAATATGACATGCATTTTCACTCTAGGGCCCAAGCACATTTACTGATTATGGAGAAGCCCATTTCATAGCTAGAGAATTCCATTGAGCCCATATAAATACACCCATGTCCCTACTTATGTGTGGTGTCCATACATTTGGTATTTCCTTTGTGCTAATTTAACAAAAAATATTATTTGAAAATGCACGTAATCATCTAGATGAACCGATACTTAAATGAGCATTCTAAGGAGAGCAAGAGCATTTTCACTTTTCTCTACTCCACCGTGTTGGATCCACCTGCGTTCACATGATGCAAAGAAGGTAACAACGAATACGAGCATGGCAATGCATTTTTGGTTTTAGACTGACCCATAAGGCTCAATACAAATCCATGATTAAGCAACCATTACATTAACAAATGTTGGATGATAGTAGAGTGTCAAGCTTTTGCAGGTTTGGAACCAAAGAAATGTTCGCCGCCACGATAAATTTCTTGTAATATAAATATTAAACCTTACCTAATGGCCTTACGTTAAATAATGTTGAGAATGGTGGCATGCACAAATGGTACATCATGGTGTGACCTATAAACTAGCTCCTTCAACTGGACAGACTGGGATCATAGGCATCCTCAGCAGGAGTGGTTTGCACATATATAATAAAGGTCATAGCTGAACATCACATGTCAATCTAATACTGTTGTCATTGTGTCCTATATCGTCTTGGCCTGGCATTATGTAATTGGATCCTCCGGGGCCGGACTTCCAGGTTCGATGGCCTGGGTAGTTCTGGCATGCTGATGTTATCTGTGTTCTATGTTGTTCTTGTGCTCTGTGACATCGGGCATCGTTGTCTTGGCAAGGATGCTACGTCACCTCTGTGACTCCATGGTAAGAGGTCCTCCAGTGCCAGATGTGGGCTGGGAAGTGTATGTGTATACGAGGTTCACCCCACCACTCCTGCTTCAAGGCTTGGAATGTAAGCTGGCTGGACATGTTTCTGCTAACAGGTTTGCATGTAGGCTGGCTGAGCTTCCCATTGTCCTGGAGCTTTGTTTCTGTTGTTTGGTACTTTGGCTTGGTTCTTTGCTCCTGATGCTCACGATTTTTTGTTGTTGACATTGTCTAGCAGTGTTTATAGGACTTTGTATCTTTGATATTGCTCATGTTCTTGTTATTCAAGGTTCCAGAGTGTTTCTATATATGCAGCAACAATTATGGGATCCCCACTTAGTCACGAGGACTAACCCCATGGAGTGCATGTGAAGTGAATCCACAAGGCAATGGCTAGCTTGCTGGCGGCAATGTGCTCGAGAACCATGCTTGAGTTCTAGGAGCTAGAAGTTTCTTTTTATTTGTTCAACTTGGTGTTGTATATACGAAGAATATATGATGGATATTGGATATTTGAACTATTCGATTTGCTCAACTAGAGATTGGGAATTTGTTGAGTTTATAAAGATGTTAAATGCATTTAAAAGCAATTGTCCATTGAGTTTAGACCATGTTATGATCAATTGCAAAGGAAGATTTAATTCTTCACCTAAATTCACACCAACGTATATCTAGCATAAAGTTTTGACAAGATCCCGAGTTGCCCGAAGGGTCAACTCGGCAGACTCGTCACAAGTTGGTATCAGAGCGTGTTGGATCTTAGAGGGAGTTTGAGAATATTTCATGGTCTTGAAGTGGTTGGTTAATGGTTCTATTGTCTATGTGCGAAGTAGTAGGAGATCATGGATGCTGGTAGTGCTAGTGGTGCCGGTGGAGGTGGAACTGATGAAGCTCCAGATATAACTAGTATCCTGTAAACTATTCAGCAAGATCTACAGCAGAATGCGTCCCAGCAGAAGAATCAGGCTGAGAAGGTTATTGAGAAGGTATTGAAGGACACCAAGAAATGAGTGTCCACTGGGGAGGACACAACGAGGGACGATGCCGATGCATGGCTTTATGGATTGGAGTTTTACTTTTGATTTGATCAAAGCGCAGGACTTTGTGAAGGCTTTGCTTGTTCAGACAATGCTGGCAGGCTTTGCACGAGTTTGGTGGGAGACATGCTTGATTGATTTGGGAAGACTCCTGTTCAGGCTACATGGGCTGATTTTAAAACCGCTTTTGAGGGTCATTTCACACCTCCAAGGTACAAGGTTGAGAAGATGAACAAGGTCTTTGAGTGTATGCAGATTGGCACAATGTCTGAATACAATGAGAGATTTAGGAGGTTGCAGCTTCATTGTCCTGCTATGGATAAAATCAAACTGTACTCTAGATTTGTGAATGGTCTTCATGTGGTACGATATCAGGAGTTGCTTATCAAGACCTTGAGGAGGTGTTCGAATTGCCAGAAGTCGAGAAACAAATTTGGTGGAGAAAGCGGCATTGGATACCCAAAAGAAGAGGCAAGCACCTTCCTCTTGGCCAGTTGAGAACTCGTATGATCAGAGACAATCATTTAAAGGGGAGCCATCTGCTAGTCAATCTGTAGAGGTGCAAAGCACTAATATGAGTAATTAGACGAGTGGCAGTTAGAAGGGAAGCAGTAAGCTACCACCGCAATTCACTGATGAGGAAAGGCAGCGGTGCTTTGATGAGAGGCGTTGTTTCTGTTGTAGAGAAATGGGGCACTCAAGGAACAATTGCCCATTAATTGTTAGTATGGAGGGACGTAGCTCCTCAATGCCAATGGATACAAAGCAGTTAGATAGATGCGACATGGAAGGAGATTGATTTAATAGAGATTCGAACCTTCGTAGAGGTAGAGGTCGTGGAGAGCCTTGATGGAATCAAAGAAAGAGCCAACCAAAAGAAGGATGGGATAGAGATGATAGAATTATTAAGCGTAGGCAGCAAGGTGGTGAAGCTAGAGCTGCTAACAGTGATGGATCTTCCGCAGCACCAAATGTTTATGTACGCCGCCGAAGCTCCACATGATGGAGCTCAACAAGCTTCTATAGTGCAAATCCCAGGTCATGATGGTTTTGATTTCGTCTCATTGATTAGTAGCAGTTGTGCATCTTGTACTTTAGCAGTAAGCATAGTAGTTCCTAGGATCGACCCATGAGGACATGAGTTAAATTTTAGAAGGAGATATTGTGACGGTCCTAGGCACTAAGACGCCAGCATTGGTACAATACTTGTACAGAACATTTATGTCATAAATTAGAATATATGCCAGGATATTTGCATGGCATATATCAACATAAGCCAAGGTTTGCAAAAAGGAATTTTTGCAAAAGAGGACTTTTGGAAACGTGAGTAGTTTTTGCAAAGAGAGGGCTTCTGGAGTTTTGGAGTTTTGTTGATGAGAAGCAGAGCTTTGGGAGTTGCTGGATTGCACCAGGAGGATTTGCATCGGAGGAAGCTGGGAAGCTTAAGAGTTAGAGAAGGATTCGCATTGGAGGAAGCAAGGGAAGCTCAAGAGTTAGAGATTACATCAGATCTTATTCTCTATCAGGTGCGGTTTTGAGATAACCAACGTCTAAGAATAGAATAGAAGAAGTGATAAACATAAGAATAGGAAGGAGACGGGGCTTCGGCTGAGTGCAGATCCTCGACAAGATAAGCTGGTGTACCACATAAGCTAATTAAATAAGAAGAGAAAGATTGAAAGAAACACTTTCTAACGTCACGCCACTAGGCAGCATCCAACTGGACATGTGTCAACACACCACACTATATACATTGCGTCTGTGGGTTTTAAAGCCCACAATTCAAAGTGCGACTCTGGGCGGTCTCGAACTCGAGACCTTACATTGTTAGGACTAGTGTGCTACCACTAGACCAAAGGCCCAGGCGTAACTTGTTAAGAAGAGATGTCGAAACTTGTTTTGCTTGATATTATAAGTGTAAGTAAGAGAGGAAATGTCCAAATCATAATTGAGTAACTCACATAATTATATGGGCTTGCTCCTGGAGATGGGGCTAGCCTAGGGGGCTGCTGGATAGGAAGTCCAGGCAACTGCAGTTAGGAGACTTACAGATTTTTAAGCTGGAAGAGCGTAAGTTTGGAGACCCCAGTTGGATGTACAATTAATTCTTGTAGCTATGAAAGTGGCATTTTAATATAAAAATATTAAACCTTACCTAATGGCCTTAAGGTATATAATGTTGAGAATGGTGGCATGCACCCATGGTACACCATGGATGTGACCTAGAAACTAGCTCCTTCAACTGGACAAACTGGGATCATGGACATGCTCAGCAAGAGTGGTCTGTACATATATAATAAAGGTCATAGTTGAACATCACATGTCATAATTGGCTTGGTATTATGTAAGTGGATCCTCCGGGGTCGGACTTCCAGGTTCGGTGGCCTGGATAGCTTTGGCATGCTGATGTCATCTATGTTCTATGTTGTTCTTGTGCTCTGTGACACCGGGCGTAGTTGTCTTGGCAAGGATGCTACGTCACCTCTGTGACTCCATGGTAAGAGGTCCTCCAGTGTTAGACGTGGGCTGGGAAGGGTATGCGCATACGAGGTTCACCCCACCACTCCCGCTACAGGGCTTGGAATGTAAGCTGGCTGGGCATGTTTCTGCTAACAGGGCCTGCATGTAGGCTGGCTAAGCTTCCCATTGTCCCGGAGCTTTGTTTCTGTTGTTTGGTACTTTGGCTTGGTTCTTTGCGCCTGATGCTCATGATGCTTTGTTGTTGACATTGTCTAGCAGTGTTCATAGGACTTTGTGTCTTTGATGTTGCTCATGTTCTTGTTATTCAAGGTTCCAGAGTGTTTCCACGTATGCAGCAGCAGTTATGGGATCCCCACTTAGTCACGAGGACTATCCCCATTGAGTGCATGTGAAGTGAATCCCCAAGACAATGGCCAGGTTGCTGGCGGCAATGTGCCCGAGAACCATGCCTGAGTTCCAGGTGCCAAAAGTTCGTTTTATTTGTTCAGCTTGGTGTTGTATATACTGAGAATATATGATGGATATTGGATATTTGAGCTGTTTGATTTGCTCAATTAGAGGTTGGAAATGTGTTGAGTTTAGGAAGACGTTTAATGCATTTAAACAATTGTCCATTGAGTTTAGACCATGTTATGATCAGTTGCAAAGGAAGATTTAATTTTTCGCTTAAATTCACACCAACCTAGATCTAGCATAAAGTTTTGACAAGATCCCGAGTTGCCAAGAGGGTCAACTCGGCTAACCATACAATACCTAAATCATAGTCCAAACCACCCAAAAATACCCTCCATCAATACCAAAGGAATTATGCAAGGTTTATAAGTGCTATTTAAGTGGAAAACACTTAATTTTTAGATTTCAATTTTTAGACTTCTAGATAGGTAATGAATGTCAGTCTCCTGACATAGGATTCGAAAGATGGTAATCTAAGCCACGTGACAATCTTTGGGGCTAGCTAATACATACGGATTATTTCTACACAGAACACGTAGAAATACAACTACATATGTTTAGGCTCATCCTCTCAAAATGGCAATGGCATCATTCCCGGCGCCCTCTAGGTTTGGCCATGCCTGCCCATCACCCATTTCGCATTGTGATTTCCATGGATTTACCCATTGCTTGTTACAAAATTCCTCTGTCACAAAAAGATGCTCACGAAAAAATGCTTCTTCTCTGTCTTCCCTTTCCTTCTCTTGCTTTCCTCCATGTTCTGTTCCATCAGGAAACAGATTAACGTTGCATATGTATGGGGAATTTTCCAAAACCGCTGTATTTGGCATTGCTGCAGAATTGGGTACTGGCTCCAGGTCTAAAACTGTGGTTGAAGGCCCTGGCAAATCCGCAGGATGGGCTGATGTGTTGGAAAATAGGGTTTTCAAACGTTTTCGCAATGGAAAGGATGTGGATGAGCGCTTGTCTATGTCGGTATCAGCCTCCCAGCCTGCATTGGTGAGCTGCCTATGGTTTTTTAAATGCACACTTTACGTTGGCATCTCAGGTTTATGGACAACTGTGTTGGAATGAAGAATTTACTTTTTATAGTGTTAATCTCAGAACTTATTAGACTGTCACATTCAATTTTCCAACTTGCAAGACAGGAACATGAGAGCACAAATGATGTGGCTTTTTATCTTCAGGAGGATAACAGCATTAAACTTGTTGGTGAAAAATTAAAGTATCGACCCCTGAATGTTTCGTGCCTAGGCACATAAGCAAGCATACTTATTGGTCCCAATCGTTGCATATTGCCATGGTTACTTGGCTTGATTCACTAGTTCCATGGTTCTAACATTGTTTGATTATCATTTCACTGGAATCCTTGTGGACATCACCACTGTGCTATATATCCATGTATAAGTTACTTTGAATGTAGCATTCATCCATGTTATTGAGATGCTCAAAGAAATTCATATGTCATCTATAACCTAAAAAGTAGCATCCATTTTGCATCTCTAATTGCTGGCCATATGTGATTGCAGTACAAGAGGGGTCTACCAATGAGCCTTGCAGCAGGAATTGGAGTTGCAGCTGCAGCATGCATGATGGTGCTTCTTGGTTTCCTGGCAAAACGTCCTGATCGACATCCAGAAGGTTCTGTGTCTGACTTAGTGAAAAGGGGGCAGCTGAGGTCTGACAGGAATATCGAGTAAGTGTTGATATTTTTTATTCCTTCTCCAATGCATAGAGATATGCTTTAAGCTTAGAGAAACGCTGAGGGCTGTGCCAGACAAGTTTTCTTACTATGCAGATCTAGGCTAATGCACAATTGAATGAACTAATATAGCACGAGCACATTGTTACATTGTGCAGGCTGCACTTTTGCTTGAGGATGTAGTCATACATGATTATGATCACCAGACAAGAATCTTGCTTGGGTCTTGATAGAAATAAGTTACATGGAAGACTATCTGCTGTAGGTTTCTTTCCTTATTTCTAATCATCTATATGTAGTGATGGTAAACATACAATAGTTGGTTATAGATGGCAAAACATAAAAGGAGAACAGATAATTGTAATCAAACTGAGGAATTGATGAATTTTATGTTACCTTAATTTTCTGCACCTTTGTTTTTGCTTGCAGCTCTAAACCATTGAGATATGAAGATCCTTTTAATAATCCTATGGTGAAAGGAGGCGCCAAGAACCCAATAGTAAGAATGTGTGGGAAGATCTTTAGATTGACACCTATCACACTGACAGAGGAAAAGGTAGCAAGTCACCAAAACCGACGTATACAAGCATACCAGTGGAGGAGACCAATAGTGTTTCTAAATGAAGGGGATCCTGTTCCAGAGGGTGTTGATCCAGAGGAAGTCCGTTGGATTCCGTCAAATCATCCATTTGCAACAACAAGGAATTACATCGACGAGGAAGCTGCTCAGAAGAATGTATATCAAACTCGAGGCGTTCCATCTCGTGTCCGTGCAGAACATGAGGCACTACGTAAGAAAATGCTAGAAGCCACACAGAGAGGGGTAAGTCCACTGGATAATCTGAGTTGTTATTATTGAATTGAACAGTTGATAATTTTGTTGGTTTAGGGACCTGGAATTGAACCTACGGGACGCAACAAAGCCGAGTCTCCAGTTAGCCTGGAAAATGGATCCCAAAACAAGGCGAAATCACTTGAGGATGGCCATGCTTGTTTTGATGAGAATTTTGTGTTTCCAACAACAAACTTATGGTCCACAGGCAAAAAGGAAGATGAACTAACGGAAAGCTAGTTCATTAGACAGTCATACTTTTTGTATATTATAGTTCAAACTGCACACCTTTCTTGATTTGTTGATACAGATTTGTACCTATCATCACAATAAGAAGCAAAATGTGGCAGTGAGGACCTAGAAAGCTTTCATACTGCAGCCGCATTGTTCATATGGTGCGGGAATGGTCTCGAAGTGGTGTATAGATGTAACGATTCAATGATTTGTAACAGATTTTATGAAGCAGCAAGTTAGCTTTATTAACATTGTAAGTCCTATTATGACAGAAATTGTTATTAACAAAAATGACATAACTTTTGTACTGGAAAAATCATCCTGGGAGTGTCCTCTGAGATGTTCTGTAAGATAATTTGAACAGATCGACTTATTTGGGAGCGTAGCCTGACATCTGATTGCATTTCAAGAAAGTATTATAAGCTGAGAAATTGAAGAGACAATAGGACCAGTGGCGCATTTATTCAGTGGTCTCGAAGTAACTGGACCAGCAATGTTGAGTTTAGATGAATTGCACCGAAGCCTAATTCTACACAAATGAATGACAATTGCTGGGAGTATTAACTTAAGATCTTACAACATTCTACAGAAAACTCTGCATAGAGCATCAATAATGTATGCAAGGCTTGTACATTGGAACCTGTCTGTGAGACATAAGATGGAAAACATGTAAGCAAGAATTGCACGCCAAGAATCTAGGAAGAGATAACAAGAATTGTGATTGTGTGGCGCATATTATAGTTTATTACATTTCATCATGGTTAGACACTTAGCTTTAGCACTCTTGCCAGGAACAAAATTCTAGCATGTCTATCTTGGAAGCCACATCATGTCAACTCAGCTAAAACTAGTTGGAGCAATAAAAGCAATTTTGGGCTGAGTCCAACACCAACTTAAACAATTTTGGTTGGTAACATTTTCTTTAAACTATTTGCATCTGCTTCAAATCCAAAATCAATGATTGAATAAAGAAGAATATTGTGCGTACAAATGATCGGCTTGTATCAAATCCAAAAGGTCCATTGTTGATCACTTAATGATGCTTAGAGCGGCTATCGGCTTGTATCAAATCCAAAAGAGATGCTTAGAGCGGCTATGGATGCAATCGAGGGTAAGAAAAAGCCCTTATACCTGGTCTTTGTTGACTCTAGTAAGGCTTTTGACGCGGTACCCACAGAACGCTTGTGGGAAAGAATGAACCAGCTTAGCATATCCGTTGAATACCGTGATGCCACGAAGAGAATCTATGAAAAGGTACTTGTGGAGTTGTCTTTTTCTTTGAACATTGAGTCCTGGTCTCAAGCAATGAGCAACATATGAGTCAAACAGGGATGTTCTCTATGCCCTACTGTGACGTTCCCGTCTTTTGTACGCCTTGTATAGATACAAGTAATGTATAATACACGACAAGTGACGAGACATCACCATATCCTATGGGATACATTACGTTAACTTAAGTTTTTATAACATTAGCTATGTTAATTCATTAATAATTAAAGGGAAACCTAACCGTTTATTAATAATTAAGGGGGAAAGCTAACCCTAAACCCTAATTCGAATTTAGGGCTTAACCTAATTCAAAAAAGGGTTGAAATAGTACATTAGTTAGTAATAACTAATTTAGCTGACACTTAGCCCAAGATTGGGCAAGGGTTACTTACCAAATATAGACTTAATCAAATTGGGGCTTCATCCCAATTTGCCCCAAATCATTTGGGGGAGGAGAAGGAGGAGGAGCACCTTGTTCAAGGAAGATGGACAACCTTTGTGGTAACGGTTCCAGCGCAGATAACGATTAGCAACCTAGGTAGCTTGTATTTCTAGCTAGGATCTGACCCTGCTTGTTTTGATGGATGATTATTAGTTCTTATGTTCTGAGCAATTGAGGTTATGAATGGATTAATGGTAGTTCTTTGTTGCACCTCTTGTGTTTGTGGGATAAGGGAGGGTAGAGACCTTAAAGCTTATTAGATTTCCTAGTTAGAACCTATAAATCCCAATAATTGCGGCCTGTGCATAGAGCCCACCGGGCTGTTGGTGTTATGTTGTGATTTAGCACCAGAAAATGGGCATAATGGCGAAGTGGGGGTGCGGGGCTTTGCTGGGCGCGGCTACTAGAGCACCTATAGTGTGCTAAGCTTATACTCAGTCATTGCGTGTGGGCCAGGTATGGGTCTGGCACCCGCTGGGTCACAGGTGTCGATTGATAATCGTCCTGGGGACTCGATAAGTGCGGGTATCATCCTGACCTATGCTTTTGGGGGGTTAAGTCGGTGGGCAGGGAAAATTTTAAGGATCCTCAAAAAAAAATTCAAGTGCAACAAATTGGCCATTCCTTACACAATTTAACTGTTGAAGTGGAGTATGAAATGGCCATTTTTGCTATTCTTTCCCAACATATGTCTAACCAAATGGCGATTCCTTCTTCAAATGTTTAGCATTTGAAGTGGCCAAATCTAGACAAGCAACTTATTTAGATAGCAACGCACCAATAATGTATTTCTAACACCTCAATTTACATACCTACATAAATCTAACAACTAAGGTTATAATGGACCCAAATGAGATGAATGCAATCGAACTCCTTGCTATCAGGATTACAATTCGTTTATAAATACAAGAAATTTATCGCGGCGGCCAAGGTCGCCGCGAACATTTCTTTAGTTCCAAACCTGCAAAGCTGGACCTGCTGCAAATTCAAAAGCTTAAGCGTGTGTACGACTGCAAATTCAAAAGCTCAAGCTTATGCAATGCATCCAAACATGTGTACGACTGGAAATTCAAAAGCTTTACCTCTGGTGTTACTCGCAACTCATTTGTCATTTAAATAATCAGCT
>JAANSK020245999.1:0-13764 GCA_011763485.2 Isoetes engelmannii
AGACCAAAATATGTTTGAACTGCAAACTGAAGAAAGATGTTATAAATTAGTGTTTGAGGATCCAGGGACACGGAATGTTGCTGTGTTAACAATGAGAGAATTCAAACAGAGGGCAAAAAGGACATTATAAGTTGGCATTAGAGGGGCAACAGATGTCAATTTGCCAAAAGACTTTAAACAGAAGATGTTGATCTCTCCTTGATGGATAAGGGCGTAACTCTTGCGATTGCTACCTGGAAGATTGATTGAGTTTGAGCTTCTGAGTATGTCAAACCAGGTTTGTATTTCTTAATTACGCCTTTGAAGTATTGCAGGACAAGATAGAATATATATGTTGTTAATACTTACTTATATGGCAGATTTCAGGTAATTATTCTGGCCTGTAGTATCTTAGGACATATGGCAGGTTGCAGATAATTATTCTGGCCACCATTGTAGCATTTCAGGATGGACAGGCTTGCTCATCTATCTGTATATAGGTGTTTTTGTAATTGGTTATGACATTCAAAACATTTCTCCCATACGAGGACACTGGACAGCGAAGGTTTATTTTTTTTTTTTAGTCCATCAACACTTGCAGATGTTATATAGGCCAATCCAATCCTTGATATGGTACATATAACATCCTATGTGGAGTTTGATTTCTAACAGTGTATGTGTTTAGTGCTCTTGCCTGTCTGCAAGAACATTATTGCAATTTAGATTTGATGTTGCTTACATTATATTACACTGATGTTCCATGGTCTGTACATAATGCAGATATAACAGGTTTGTGTCTCGAAGCCAACCGAGTTTACACTTAAAAGCAACACCTTTGTTCTGCCTGCTGAATATTACAGGACGGTATTTTCACAATTTGATGAGTACAATGAAAACAACATGTAAAAATAGTCAGCCCATTTTTTTTGCCTCGAAATCGCTTTGTAATTCAGAAAGACAAGATTGTTCAGAGGGAAGGTTTGAGTAATTGAACTGCTGGTCCCATAACCCGATTGGGTTCTCGTGGACGTTAAAAATTTTCTATTTCTTCTGTCTCGGACGAACAAGCATCATATCTTGAATAAGAAAGTTCTTTACCCGTTCAAACCTTAGACTTGGCAATGGGCATGATTTAGAGTTCAAACTTATATGGTAAGAAAGAGCTTGCATGCAAATTGGTCTATGTGGGACTATTAAGAGTTTGAGCAGAGTTAAGAGTATATAAACAACAGTTTAGCCAATTAACGTAGAAGAAAAATGCATTATTGATTAAATTTGAAATAACATGTTTTGGGACACTTTAAGGTCCCAAGGTCCTTGCGTGAAATGATAATTAATTGACACGAGAATAAGCTCTATTCTTTTTTTAAGGACGTCAAACTTTATTAAAAATTCAAGATGAAAGACAAATACAAATGCACCGGCGGGATTAAGATCTCAGAGGATAATCATGATCCACTGAGTAGGACCACCGGCCTATGCATAAGATAACACACTCAAATAAATCTCAAAGATCAACTGGCGCTTGGCAGGAGCTCTATTCTTGGTCTCATACTACACAAATTCATTTGTATCGAGTTCATATAAATGCTTTCCTTAACTTGCTTTAAGAGGGTAAGATATTTAGGGTAGTCACTTAATGACAATCACTTCACTTGGACAAGAAGAATAAATCCAAAGGATCAACTGGCCTATGGACCTATACAGAATGTGCATTACTAGTCACACCTATAAAGAGTTTTCGTTTTTAAAAGTCTTCCATGCTATATACAATACATTGAAGTTACTAAAAGTCGTCAAATATGTCAAAAGGTAGTAATGAAAATGGGAGATTGGAATATTGGCTATCTTATATGTTCTATGCTCAATAATGCCGCAGTACATTTCTTTATGATTGCATATTCTATCTTGTACGGTATCGTTGTCTGGTCATGTATAAGCAGATGTCTTGTTCTATAAAAGGCACTTATGTGGGCTTGAAAGATGGGTCGGCCCTCCTCACCTAAGCAATAGGTTGTCCTCCAACTGAACTAGTTCTAGGATATCTACGAAGAATGAGATATTTTTGTTCCTGAAAAGATGATGTGGTACGTAGGAGAGGCCTGAGTGGAAGTGAACGTTTAGTTGTTATGTTAGTCTAGTGAATTGACATATACTTCGACTTGTGAGGTTTTAATGCATGTTGATATTGATATTGGAGGAGACGTTTGAGGATAATTTTGTGATACTCGAGTCATAAGCACTTTTGTTGTCTGTGGTCCTCCTAATTGATATTGGATGAGACGTTTGAAGATAATTTTGTGACGAGTCATACGCATTTTTGTTGTTTGTTTGTTGAAACTTAAATGTCTGTCTATTTTGTAACGGGGATTAGTCCCCTCTCTTCTTCTGTTCTGGTGATGGGGCTTTGTCCTCTAGTTTTGGTTCGGGCTTATGCCCCCCTCTCTGTTTGGGTCCCATAACCCAATCTCTCGTGGACGATAAAATTCTACCTTACCTTACCTTACCTTACCTTACCTTACCTTACCTTATGGCTAATCCACCATATGGCTAAATCGTGGCCCTTCGAGCCAATACCAAACTGGCATTTTGTACCTGAAATGAAATCCTAGCTACTATTGTGGAAACCCTAAATCCAGAATACCAACAATAAATATGCCAAGAAAATAAATTTATGCTATGATGAATACGCAATGGTTCATCCAAATTAATACACAACTATATGATGGATATATTTATGTAGTAGAATTGCATGTAACTTCTTCATACAGTACACATTCAACTGAATATAAATGCAAACACAATCACACCAGCAGGTTCCTAAGAAATCAATTGCTATTTAACATCTCAATTGGAATTAGTTGCTATTCAACACTTTGCATGAACTTGAATCTTAGACTACAGAAAGGAATGGAGTTGAATATGCTTCTTGGGAATCGAGCCCAAGTCTTGCCAGCAAGCTTCAAAATTGAAATCATACCTGGCGTTTTAGCTCGATGCTCCAAGTCTATAGCCATCAACCACGAAGCCTAATTGAAACACATTATCAACAGATCAACCAAAGCCAGTAGTTCAGTTCAGGTGTCCATTCATACGAGACCACCAAAACATATCATATCTTCTCATGTTCCTGTGCGTGACAGCCCTAGCCCTACTAAGAGCTGCTTGACTGAAAGTTGGATGTACATTCATACAGGTGAGCCACAGGTCTACACAACAAATTATATTTTCCATCGTATCACAAAGCTGACCAACAAAGGCAAATAGCCTGCCACAGAGACCATCTATGTTCAGTTGCTTTGTAAGCGAACTTCTGGACACATTCTTGTAGAGCAAAGCTCTGTGTAATTTTTTGAATACTTTATGGCCAAATCTGCTGATGGCGAACATCTATACTTAAACTGAACTATTGTAGATAATAGAAAGGAATCAAGTGAGCATATACGAATAGGTTGCAGTCTTCAAGGATAAAGCTCCCTGTAGACCATCAATAATAAAGAGTTCCTCCACTTCTATCATTTTCACGTGTGCCTCATGAGTGACATGAAGAGAGAAGTCTGGGTTAATAATAAGAAGGTGAATGGTAAACCTCTTGCAACTGGAGTAGAGGGCCAAGGGATCTCTTCAACTCCTTGCGCTTTCCGATTGCCATCAACAGAAGTGCCACTATTTTTCTCTTTAACACTAGGAAAACCATATGCAAACAAGCTATATTGAAACCTAAAGAACAAAACAATTCCTAACACAAGAATCGCCCAAAACTCCTCCAAAGGCTGCAGAAAGAAAAGGATATTTCCAATGTGATGCAACATTGGTACTACGTGTTCACGTGGTGAGTACCCAACTGCCCGATGTTGAGAATTGATCCTCTTTTGATTGGGGGGACATATGTTCAGGAATTTTGAATACCCAACTGCTTCAACTCCTTGAGCTTCCTGAGTGATATAAAGAGAAGTGCCACTATTTTCCTCTTTAGCACTAGAAAATCCATATATGAAACAAACTATATTGAAACTTGAATAACAAGGCAATCCTAACACAAGAATCACACAAAACTCCTCATCTAAAAGCCGCAAACCAGAAAAAAGTTTCCCTTCCAATGTGAAGCAACATTGATATCATGCGTTCACGAATGGTGAATACCTAACTGCCCAGTGTTGAGAAATGAGCCTCTTTTGATTGGATTGGGTGGACATGTGTTCACGAATGGTGAATACCCAACTGCTTGGTGTTGAGAAATGAGCCTCTTTTGATTGGGTGGAGGTTGGGGATCGGACCCATGACCTTTTGTGTGTGACTATTACACATACTCCAACATCCCCCTCCATTCCTACCTTCACAACAATCCACATGCTCCCCTCCTTGGGCAACTCCAACTCCTTCGGCAACTTCACCCGAGCCATAATGCGCTTGCTGTTTCTCTTTGCATAAGTCCAATAGGGCAATTGGCCTCCGTGAACAATAAAATGTTATTTTATTCTATTCTATTCTATTCCTCTAATGGGGGACCACCCATGCACTTGACCATGCACAACATGTTACCTATTATTTGTTCTAAAATCTTATGAAACAAAGCAGCAGAACTGTTTCAGTATGGGAACAGTGAAGAAAGTATTCGACCGCAGGTTGCTCGATTTTATTGCTTGTCCCCTCTCCAAGAAGGCGCTCAGGTATTTTGCGCTCTTCATATATCTCCCAACCAAGGACGGTGATCTTACGTGCCTTTTCCAGGTATTGCGAAAAATCTCAGGAACTAATTAACGATGAGTTGGGTGTTGCATATCCTGTGAGTTTCCTTCTTGAAACGATTCTTTCTGTAGTATTTTGAATGTGTGACAGAGTTAGTGCTTCTTATTGTGAGAGTAAGAGTAAATGAACAATATGATCAATTTCAAAACTCCACAGGTGATTGATGGCATTCCGTGCTTAGTTCCAGCAAAGGGTCGAGTCATAGGCTCCAAGAATGACGTAGAACTTAACAAAGAAGATGGGGGGCAGAACCATGCAAAGTGAATTTTTTGAATTAAGGTAACCGGCTTACACGTTCTTATTATGACATTTTTGTTAGGTAGTTCGTGAAAGATGCAACTAGCATTCTGATGTATACGCATGTTGAAATTGAAATTGACAGTGATAATCAGTTCCAAAAAGACGACAAAATACAAATGCTTTTACAAAATGAACCGAAATGATTTGTACACTAAAAATCTTGTATATCACTTTATTTGATCCACTCGCATATCTGTAATGTCTCATCTCTGTCTTCCCATACCTTTTTAAGGTATTCAGCCAGAATGGATGGAGGCATGTCGAGCAAGTTTTGTAGCGGAATTACCTGTATCCCATACTTTGCTCGAACATACTTGCAGCTAGGGCATCCCAAAAATGCATGTTCCTGTTTCCACCTGATCCATACAATATGGAAAAATCCTTCTTTCCCAATCAATGCCATCCCCTCTCTCTTCTTAAATGAGAAATGATGTGAACCCAATCTAACTTCGGCTATTAATTGTTTTTTACTATTGCTTATAGGTGCTGACAGATAGTCTTGTTCCTTATATATAATCATTGGGTTTATCTCCCTTTTATAAAAATCCCGTTTGGTACTTTCCTTCTCCCAGAGTTTTTGAATTACCTTCTGTTGTACATAGTCCCTTACTCCAATAGGAGATTCAGTCCAATCTCTTGTTTAATGTTCCATTGCTCAGCCGATTCCAAAATCTGCTTATATCATCCAGATTCCTTAGATCATTCATGGCTCATTTTCTTTACTCGATTCACATAATCTATTTTCTGACATAATGCCTCTGCTTCCAACAGGAGATAACCAGCTCCTGCCAGGAGCATCTCATATGGAGTCTGGACTTTAACCGCCAATTGCGCAGTTAAAAGTCTCTTCTGCACTTGCTTTACCTCCTGCCATTTTTCCTTTCAAAGCCCAGGTCCTCATACTGGACAACCATAGGGAATGACTGTACATACCCATCTATTAAACAATAACTCGAATACCTGTTTTCTTTTTTTTACTTCATTGTGGAAGTGCTCTTTCTCCAGACTTCATATCCCTGTCTGCTCCATAGCCACGTTAATGCTCAATATATTTGTCATGTTCATGCAAATATATTGATCAAGCTTTAGAATTAGATAAAAAACTTCAATTGGAGCCTGATCCAACTGTTATGAAGAGGCCTTCATTCTAGTCCAGTTGAGAGGCCTCAGTCCAGTTGATTGTTTCGATTAAAAAATACAAAAGATGCCAACTGAAGGTTTTACAGCAGGAAGTAGGATCTTCCCCGTTCGGTCGAAGTTTGATTGATCAGGAGCATGTGATGAAGCCAATGATTCGAGTTCTGTTTCTTATCAGTGAAAGGCGCCTTTTCATTAATTTATACTTTGCACACAAATGACTGGAAAGCAGAATTTACAGTTTGTCAGAAATGTAGGTCAACATATTTACGAAGGTAAGAGGACTTGTTGCAACAAACAGATAGGTGATCACATTGGCATATTGGGCTTTCAGCTGTACATTTTTCAATTTACAGTTAATTTTTATTTCTCAGGCTCTAAATTCAATTGCTCAAACATTGCATTATCAGTTGATGGTAGAATCATGTCACAAGAAAAGTGCAATGAGGGGGAACATGGAAGTTTGTCTCACGATTCCAGAAGGTTTGTATGTTTTATAAGTATGATGTCAAAATCCAATCCATGCTTGCTTTGTAACTGAAGTGCCAATGCAGGCATTGTGTGAGCATTCAAGGGTTAGAAATGAAAAACAAGTTCCATGACATAGATTCTCAACTGACGGCATTATGCAGTGCGGATAAGTTAAAGGAGGCAATTGTGCTTTTGAATTCTGCACCTTTAGGGGTTTTGCACGCCCATTTTGGTGTTTTCCCTGGCCTCTTACAGGCTTGTGTTAGATCAGAAGCTTGTGAAGATGGGAAGTTGGTCCATTCTTACCTTATAAAAAGTTCGTTTAAGCCAAGCATATTTCTAGGGAATACGCTTATCAACATGTATGCCAAATGTGGAAGCATAGAGGATGCCTATAATTTATTCATGCATATGCATGCATGCAATATCTTTACATGGACAGTAATGATTACAGCATATGTTCAGTATGGTTATGCAACAAATGCTCTAAAGTTATTCAAGCATATGCTGCTTGAAGGAATGAAACCAAATACAGTTTCATTTGTTAGTGTTGTGAATGCATGTTCCCATGCCAAATCTTTGAAAGATGGTAAGCTTGTGCATGCCCACATCATCAGTCTTGATTGTTGCAATACAGATATCAATATTGGAAATACGCTAGTAGATATGTATTCTAGATGTTCAAACATTGACCATGCCAGCTTAGTCTTTAACAAAATGGTTGGACGAGATATTATATCATGGAATGCAATGATAGGTGGGTATGTCTACCATTCAGATGGTAAGAATGCTTTGGGTCTCTACCAAAGAATGCATTTTGAGGGGATAAAGCCTAATGAAATTACCTTTATCTGTATTATGAGCGCTTGTGCATGTTTATCAGATTTGGAACAGGCTAAAAAAATTTATCTTGATAGTCTAAGAGCTGGGTTTGAGTTGGATATCACAATAAGCAATACTGCAATTGATATGTTCTCCAAATGTGGGAGCATAGGACTTGCTCAGCAAGTCTTTGACAAGATGTCCATGCGGAACACTGTTTCATGGAGTGCAATGATTGCTGGATATGTTCAAAGTGGGGATGAGAAAAAGGCACTCCACCTGTTCTATAGAATGCAGCAGGAAAATATAAAACCAAATGACATTACATTTATCAGCGTAATGAATGCGTGTACAGGTCTGGAGCAAGGAAAACAAGTTCATGCACATCTTTTGAAAGTTAACAATGTATTTGACACTTTGCTAGCTTGTAGCCTAATTAGTATGTATTCAAGGTGCCAAAGTATAGAAAATGCTCACTATATATTCCATAAGTTGAAGGGAAAAGACATAAGACTGTGGAATGCTATTATTTCAGCGTACTGTGAACATGGAGATGGAATGAATGGTTTCTATCTCTACCATGAAATGCGACTGGAAGATTTGCCACCAAATGAAGTTACTTACGTCAATATTCTGAGTCTTTCCGCCCACTTCTTCTGTTTAGGACATGGAAAACAAGTACATGCTTCTCTTATTAGGTCAGGATACGATATAAATGTTTTCATATCAAGTACTCTTATTGTCATGTATGCAAAATGTAGTAGCATTGACTATGCTTTCCAAGTATTTAATATGCTTGGTGCTCAAACTGTTGTTTCATGGAATGCAATGATCGCTGCATGTTCTCAGAATGGAGCAAACAAGGATGCATTGAAGCTTTTTAAGAGAATGAAAGACCTTGCGCCAAACAAAGTTACATTGATGACTGTGCTAGGTGCATGTGCCAGCACAGCAGCTTTAGAACACGGAAAGGAACTTCATGCTTTTATTCTGAAAGCTGGACATGGCTGGGAAACTATGGTGAATAACTGCCTGGTTGATATGTACACAAAATGTGGTCAATTACAAGATGCTCAAAAGGTCTTTGATAGAATACCTGCCCAACGAGATGTTGTATCGTGGAATATTATAATTGCTGGATATGCTCTGCATGGACATGCAAAGTACGCCTTTGAATTGTTCCATCAGATGCAATGTGAAACAATACGACCAAATGATATGGTCTTGATTTCTATTCTATCTGCCTGCAGTCATGCACAGCTTGTGGATGAAGGATGCCATTATTTCCATCTTATGTGTGGGGATAATGGATCTGTACGAAAAATGCACCATTTTGCTTGCATGGTTGATCTTTTAGGTAGAGCAGGCCGTCTTTCTGAAGCTGAAGATATTATCAAGAGTATGCCACTTGACTCTAGTGCAGTAGTATGCATGTCACTGCTTGGGGCATGTCGAAATTTTAAAGATTTGCGAGTTGCAGAACAAATTGTGCAATATATTTTAAAGATTGAGCCTTGGAATGCTTCAGCCCTTACTCTGCTTTCTAACATGTATGCTGATGCTGGAAGATCAATTGACATAATACGATTGAGAGAAATAGTTGGAATGGGTACTTAACGATCTCAAATATTAATTTTGAATAGTTTGCTCCTTTGAGTTTGTTTCCTTAACTATGAGATCATGGATTTTGGGCCATGGTTTTTAACTTCGTCCTCGCGCTTTTTGCAGGTACACAAATTGAGCCGTGTTAGGGTCTTCGTTGCACAGAAAGTATGGCTCGAGTATTCAACTTAGGAATTGTTTTCTAGCATTTATTTTGAATAGGCAGTTACGTTCACCACGTTGATAGTGTAGAAAGGACCTACAGAATTTTCGATCTTCCATGCTATTCCATAGGATTGCTGATTTCAAAATCAAAACAATGCATTTATGAGTTAGGAGATAGTACAAGGATGCAGTGTTGACACCAGCTTCTGCTACAAGTTATTCAGATTCCGTATAGCAGCAAGGAGAAGGAAAAAAAAAAGGGAAGGCTTGCCTTAACCAAATGCCTTTGCACGGTAACTTGATCGCAACATGGTTATATTGCATAACCTCTCGTATATTCTCTTTTTAAAAAATTATCTACTAGGGGAGGGTGTCCACTGGCTGCTCATGCAAGCCATGCAGGCCACATGGGAACGTGCCCAACAAGTTCACGTACGAGGCAAACTTTATTGCAAGCCATGCAGGCCACATGGGAACGTGCCCAACAAGTTCACGTACAAGGCAAACTTTATTGCGTGCCAAGCTGGTAATGCCAGTTCAAATTTTGATATGCCAAGGCTGTGGTGACAACCGTATAGGCTACCAGACTGGCCATTTAAGGCTGCCTTGCAAAATTGCAAAGGGAGGACAGGTTTTTATTTGGCAAATATGGCTTAAACTATCTTTTAAGTAACATTGAGAGCTCAAACATACATTGAAAACTTATTTTAAAATATTTTATGAACATTAACAATGTTTGAATTCAGTCAATGCTTTAACTTAAACTTCATATGTCAAGACATCAGCCCCATGTTCCGGACCTACGTCAAGACATTAGCTCCCAATCTGCTCCTATGTTTCTGACATCAGCTTAGCTCCTGTGTTTTTGACATCAGCTCCCAATCTGCTCCTATGTTTTTGACCTATGTCAAGGCAACAGCCCCATGTTCTAAATTCCTTGCTCCTAAATTTCTTGTTCACATATTTGGCATTTAAGAAACAAAAAGATTAGCATACACTCCATGTCACAAAGGTATCACAACTTATCGAATGTCATCAAAGATTCCCAACTTGAGACCTTTTGAGTGCATATAAATTGCAAGAGATTTTCATACCAGATAAGAATGTGTGTGGGTTTGCCTGCGGTCACCTGCAGAACAAACACTATTTGAAATTTTGTCTTGAACCATGAAGCATGTTCATGAACATTATCTAAGTTACTTGGCTGTCACTATCATTTGCAGCTCAACAATCATCTGCAATGTACAACAAGATCTGTACTTCAACGCCAAGTGAAGTCATAGAAGATTGGTTAAACGAAGGTTGTTTGGTATTCATGCAACTCATTTTGTGTTAGGGGCACTAACCAATGTTGATATATACATAACCAAGCGCAGCAACGCCACTAGAAACTAGTCCATCCACTGTTTATAAGTTTGCAACAAACTTGTTAGCTAATTATAGTTTGCAGAAAAAGATACTGTGATATGAGTAATGGGACCTGTCTGTTTGATTACAATCTCGTTCACATTGCACAGCTACGCAACAAGCTGGACCTCAGTGGGCAAACTAACAACCAGTCCCAATCACAAGGCCTGTCTCACTTCCCCGGTGGCAACACCTGTGCAAGAAGTATGATCTCACGGAGATGTCTCACATCAACAACTTGAGACTCTTTATCTTTCAGGCACGAACCTCCGTAAAAGTGACCAAGTTTATGCCTTTGGGTCCAATCCTTTGTTATTGGACACGGATGGATACTGGAGAAAGCCGGCCATATGGTTGGACATAATGTTGGAAATTCATGAAGATCACAGATTCGACCCTCGCTATGTTCGACGACAGCCGTGGATGCCTGGGCAGAAGCGGGAGAGCCACAACTGGATATATATCCAATCTGCAAGGATGGGCTACTTTAGACCACCATATATATACCGGCACTTCAACATCTTGCCAGCTATGCCATGCAGTCACCAGATCGGGATGTCTACCACCAAGGTGTTTACTGCTTGGCACTGCACTACCTTTTGAGGCAGCTAGAAGCTGCCAATTATCCGGTGTACCATTTCAATCCCAATGCCGATATGAAGAAATGGGGCATCGAGGATCTTCTCCTTAACAGGTGCCGAGAAATCCCAGTACTTGTACATGAAATTTTTGAAGACCTTGTTGGAATGCAGCCTTTACCAATGGATTAGGGTTCAGAACACATGGCACAAATAGCCACGTGCCAAGACAGGAACTAGAAGTTAAGCGGTGCCACAAAAGATAAATCAAGGAGAAAGAACGGATGGAATGGGAAGCGAAACTGGTTTTGCCTTTGCAGATCGCCGAAGCAAACTGAAGCGGCCGCATTATTGCTTTTTAGTAGATCCGAAGCGCAGGAGAGGTGGGAAGCTATTGCAGATTGCAGGTGTAGTTGGGACTGCCGTTATCAAATCCGAAAGAAGCGTCTGTGTGTGAAGTGGCAATATCCAGGCTGCTTGGGCTCTCGACAACATCAACAATGACTTAGATGCAGGAGACACATTGTTACTGTAATTTTAGCAGTGGTATCAGAGCCTGGCAGATATGGCCAGTCGATTGGCGTTAACATATCTCAACAGTATAGAGATTTTTGAAGGAGAGATTGGCTTCCAACTCTGGAAAGCCAAGATGATGGAAGCACTCAAAGTGGACAAGCTATGGGATATGGTTAATCCAGCCAAAGGGGAAGTGACACCGCTGAAGCAGAAGCTAAAGGTTAGGACGGAGGCATCTGGATCCGAGGAGACTAAGAAAGAGGACTTCTTGGAGGATGAAGAGAAGGAAGAGAACGTTAGAACAATAATCATGGCGAAGCTCGGTGGTGATATTGTGCTTGAAATTCAGCACAGGCGGGCAAGAGAAATGTGGATGTATCTTTTGGAAAGGTACGAGACAAAAACATCATCACAGATTGAAGTACTGGAGATAAAGCTGCGGAATTTGAAGTATAAACAAGGTGATAATTTGAAGGCTTTGATACGTAATCTTAGGCTGTTGTTGCATGATTTGGAAGGAGCTAGAGTATATTTTAGCGAGCAGGAGAGAGGGGTCGAGGTCGTGGAGAAGCAGAGATAGGGGGAGAGAAAACATACAGTGCTATGAATGTGAGGAGTTTGGACATATCAAAGCCGAATGCCCAAATCGAGAGAAGTGGAGTCGAGGACGCGGTTCATCTGGACAAGGAAGGGGGCGCATGATTGTGGCTGCCATTGGGCAAACATCAAGCAAGGAGACACCGACAGTAGGAGCTCTCACGGAAGAAAAAAGTAAGTGATTACTCTTCCTCCTTTGAAAATAAGCACTTTATGTCAAAAGTCAATGTTGAAAGGGAAGTTCCAGGAAAATCTAACACATTGACTATAGATTCTGGAGCTGAAGTCTCCATAGCATGCTCATCTGGTATCTTGAAGTGCATTGAGCCAATGTGGACTTTAAAGCAGTCCAGATGGGGAATGGGGCAGTACAGGAGGTGCTTGGCAAAAGAGATTTACAAATTATAGTTAATGGAAAAAGAGTTTTAAGTTTGCCAAATACATTATATTCCCCAGGGATGTTGTTTAATTTGATTTCGGTCGCCAACTTAGTAGATAACATCGGATTTGATTTGTTTTTTCACAAGTATGGATGCAAGTTTATTAAAGAAGGTGTTAAAATATTTGAAGCTCAAAGAAGAGGTAATTTGTTTGAATTAGACATAGATATGATCAGTCGTACCATTAATGAAGTAACTCCCCTTGATAACATGAAATTGTGGCATTTAAGTTTGGCGCATGTGAACTATAATAACATCAAGTTTGCTAAAAAACATAATCTGTTGAATGAACTGCATTTTGAAGAAGCTGAGGTTGACGATGTTTGTGAAGCATGCATGTTGGGTAAGCAAAATAAGTTGGCATTTAGAAATAAAGGAAGAAGAGCACACGGGTTGCTTCAATTGGTGCATTTTGATGTTTGTAGGCTCATGCAAGTAGAGAGTCGTGGAGTCAAGTCTTACTTCGCCACCTTTATAGATGATTACACTAGACGTGCTAAGTGCTATTTTTTGAGAACCAAGGATCAAGTGTTTGATGCCTTTAGGTTGTATGTCGCAGAAGTAGAAAGGGAGACATCGCTAATGGTTAAATGTTTAAGGTCTGACCCTGGTGGAGAGTATAGATCATCAGAGTTTTGCAGGTATTGTCAGCTACAAGGAATTCAAAGACAATGCACTTGTAGATATACGCCCCAACAAAATGGAGTGGCGGATCGTAAGAATCGCACCATCATGGATGCAGCCAGGTCCATGCTTAAGCATGTGAGTTTGTCTAATAACTTGTGGGGAGAAGCAGTTGCAGCAGCTTGTTACATCCAGAATAGACTGCCGACAGTTGCAGTAAAGGGTGGAGTATCAAAAGAATTTTGGACAGGGAGAAGACAGTCTGTATGGCAGTTTAAAGTCTATGGGTGTCTTGCCTATATGTTGGTACCGGAAGAGTTGAGAAGAAAACTTGGCGATCGGAGTATGCGCACATATTTGGTGGGGTATGACGAGGA
>JAANSK020246010.1:0-13761 GCA_011763485.2 Isoetes engelmannii
AGAATACCAACCTTCAATAAAAAAAAAAAAAAAAAAATTCTGTTCATGTCCTTATCTACACAAAAAGCCATATATCTCTTCAATTGGACGGAAGAAGCTGTTCAAATCTGGCCAGCACATGCCAGAGTTGCAGGATTCCATATCCAGGGAACTAAGAATTTGTAATTGTTCTAACCCTGTACATTATAACTGGCACCATTCTTATCCATAAGCAAATCGCCAGGATATCCAGGATATGATCCTTTACCATAAGCAGCAGAGCAAGCTCCGGCAGCCTCCAAGGCGTAACAGAACCAACGATTTTTCAAAACCCACGGAGCATGCTTAGACACACGACTGTAACAACAGCTACACTTCCCTGCATTCCGGTGGCCCACCAGTCACTAAGCACGGAATCAGACCATTTAGCAACAGCCTACAGTCCACCCAAGAAAATCCGAGAAAAATACTAGGAAGCGTGTCTCCAGACAAGGACTTTCATAAAGAAATACAACTAGGGATAAAATCGGTGAAGAAACATCGCCAAGACGACTCCAAATGAAGAATGCTTCAAGAATTTACACTGTCCAAAACTAAAAAACTCTGCAGCAGGAAAAAACCAGGGTTAGAAGGCATCAAAACCAAAAAAAATTAAAAAAAGAGCGGTAATGGAGCATACCCTAGCATCCGGCGACTCGTCCAGACCTTGAAGATGCTCAAAATACTCGTTGGCGCCACAGATCGCCATCAACAAAACTTAGAAGCACAAAATCCGTGAAGAACCTTCGCCAGGACGACTCCAAATGAAGAACGCAACCCAAAAAACTCTGTACAAGAAGAAAACCAAGGTTAGAGTCGACCAAACCGAAAAAAAATCACAAAGAAAAGTACTGAAGAGTACCTTAGCATCAGGCGACTCGTCTACACGTCACAGATGTTGAAAATACTCCCTGGCGCTGGAGATCGCCATCGCCAAAGCTTAGGAAGCACAAAACAAATCTCCCACAAAGAGAGGAGCTCTTCCACGTCAGCATTTTTATTTTTGCTCCCTGCCACGTCATTTGCCAGAAATTTTCTGACGGACGTAATCCCGGCCACTAAACATTACGTTTGTTAATTTTAATGGGTCGGAAATTCCGTCGAAAAATTTCCCGGCGGCGCCACCAGCCGAGGCGGCGCGCGAGCGGCCCATTAAAATTATCTAATACATTATTTTTTTTCTAGTACGCCGTTGGTTCAAAGTGCTAGGGGCACAGACACCATACGCAAGGTGCAACTAATACAGGTCATTCTTGGCTGAGATTGGGTATCTAATATCACAAGCTATCCAAAAAATAAGAATAGTTTGCATGTCTTTAACTACGCATGCATCTCAAATCATGTGCATCTTGATAGTTTAAATTCTGAATGTTGCCTTCTGCTGTCAAAACCCTTTCCGTGGCAAGTTGCAGTTCTTAAATATATTTGTAGAGAGGCAGAGAATAGATTAGCCACGAACCATCAATAAATGCATTAGCGAACCAAATAAATCAACAGCTGGTATTATTGGCAATGGAAATCCTTTCCTGAACTTTATATTAAGGGAGGAGAGAATTGCATCCCTTAATATTGTACGCCCGACCGTCTGCCAGGAAAGAGATTTTATTATGTATGTCACTTGCAACCACATATAAGCATCAACCAACAACTTACCTGAAAATTACCATCATCACTCCACTGTAGCCCTGATGTCAAATCATATAAGTCTGGTTGTCCCGTAATATCGTTACCATCTATCCCAACAGCACCCTTCATGGTTCTTTCTGTATGATACATGGAAACAATCAACCACATGAACTTCACTTTCAAAAAGATAAGTTCATATTTCATGTTGCTGCCATCGATATTATGCTACTGCAGTTGTATGCAAAATATCCAAAACTTAATGGTCAATATTGATCAACAGGCCTTCATTTGAGTACTTTGGATATAATGGGGAATGCGAAGCTTCCAGCTGGCAAAATTCATTACTTTTCTGCCAACTTGTCAACAAACCAATGCCACGGATGTGAACCAGCCTGCGCAGCAAGAACACAAAGTGCTCTCTATTACATATACGCTTACAGCTCTTACAGAAAAACAGCTATTATTGAACAAAAGCTAAGCATGTAGATTTTTTATGCACTTTATATCAGCTCAAGACCAAGAAACTCAAGGAGGACGGTCTTCATAGATTGGGCAATAACAAATCATAAACATGTGCCAGTTCCAACAGAAATTTAGAACATGTCAATTATAATGTCCACTTTGCTGAGCAATACATTTTACTTCTTCACAACCTAAATCATGCTAGTTTGCTGTGGTATATGTATAATGCCACACACTATAATGGGGACATAATAAAGCAGTCTGAATTACTTATCAGTTTTTGTTTTTGTCTTGCTAGAACCTTTTGGAACCCATGTAATAATAATGCTAAACACACAATATTACAGAGAGAGGAGATTAGCGTATATTAGGGAAAAAAGGTCTAGATGGGCAGTTCTCGATCACATCTGCTGGATGTTTTCCAAAATTTAGAAAGAGACGTAAATGGTCACACGTAAAAGATAATTAACTGGAGGGTTAGTTTATTAACTGAAGGCTTACTGTATCGAAAGATCATGATTGGAGGTCTTGGCTTCAAACGGAATTGATGCAAAATCCTGGTATAAGCCCATACATCTTGACAAACGGATGAGATTTATTGGCTGCATTAGATGATCTGCACTTCTTTGAACACTGCTCCAAATGGTTCCATAACATCATATAAGAAACCAATTGGAGGTCTAACTTTTTGAATAGGTTGCTCAGACTAAGAAGAAGAGGAATGGAATAGAATATAAGCATAACAACATCCTGACCAAATTCATTAGTTACTTGCTCGCTAAAGCATTTCCTCCAGTGCTCCATCTTTGCTTTCAACACAAGAATAGCTGGGGGCTCTTCAAAAGGTTTCTATCTTGCCATTTATAAGCTCAAGCTGCTTCAAAAGCACAACAAAGTCTATTTCTTTTGCTCCAATCTTCAAAAAATATTCAGGATCATACATTAAAGGCTTGGGAGCAAATGTTAGCATCTCTAATGCAGATGCTAAGGGACCTAAACCTAGAACAAATCTAACATATGCAGATTATTCATGCAATTGCAGGAAACACTAAATACACTGGATGCCCCAATTTGCTGCTTCTAGCTATCAGAGATTTGAGAGTTGCTTACCTAAGCCTCACAAAAATCATAACCAAGAGCGGTCTCCTCCGAAACCGTTGCAAAATCCCAAATTCGCTGCTCGCTGCCATCTGGTGCTGCTCAAGGTTCCCGCGTCTGCACATCCGACCATGTTTGGACGTCATCTATCTCTGCTCAAGAGTGCCACGATCTATCTTCCCATCGCCAGCAAAGGGGTAATAATCGGCCTTTTTCTTTGAAGCTGCTATTCATGTCTGTTCCCCTGCTTCCCGCATTGAAGCAGTCCAGAAGTCAGTGTGGCGGTGCCGTCATCACTAAGAAATATCTGGAGCCAGCCGACTTATGGTGATGCCTTGTACTCCAAGAAATCCAACTACACCGGCCTTATAGTAGTTGTTCGCGCATGCTACATCGACATGTTTGGTTTGCTATTGGGATTTCATTACCGAACTCGCTACTTCGACATGGTAGGTTGTATGGGCAACCTCTGGCAACAAAGGTCTAGGCACATGTTAGTAAATATTGTCTCAGCTTTTGATGCTCATGTGTTGTATGTTATTGAGTACTTTGTCATTGTCTAGCACTTAACTCACATAGGATCTGGTGTATTGCTTGTGCTTATGTTTGTGTTATCCAAGACTTCCAAGATGTTTTATGCATGCATAAGCAACTATGGGATCCCCACTTAGTCACGAGGACTAACCCCCTTGAGTGCATGTGCAGTGATTAAGCAATGCGGTGGTCAAGCTAGTAGCAGTGCAGTTGTGGATCGTGGTTGAGCAAGAAGCTTCTGAGTTGCATTGTTTCTAGTTACATGTTAATTTATAAAGTGTGAATGTACCATTACAATGGTTGTGGAGAATATTGGGATCTTGGGTTATCGTTGAAGAAAGATTAAATTCTTTACCTATATGTCAATACTTTTGAGGTTATGCTTGAATTAAATTCTTAAGTTTCTAGGCTTAAGCATACCAATAGTCTAGAATGATGGGATCTCCAGTTACCTAAAGGGTTAATTGGCTAGGCCCATCACAATACTGCCTTACCTTCTTTCACAATCACAGTTTTATATCGTACTTCGACTTGAAAGCCAAGTACTATTCAAGTTTGCTTTGGAGTTAGAAACAACTCCATCAATAAGTGCATACTGCCTTACCTTGTTTCAGAGTCACGTTTTATATCGTACTTCCAGTGGCTGACTTAAAATCTAAGTACTATTCAAGTTCGCTTTGTGATGCAAAAATTCATCCTGCTACCAAAAACAAGAAAATGACTGTCACACTTCTCAGTTGGATTATGCTGCAGTGTACCATCACACTTCTCCTTTTCTATGGGTCCCTTTGCCCCCTGCGCATTTGCCCTTGGCTGCCACCATGCATGCGCGAACGCAGGCCCGCTGGACTAGGGCAGCAGTTTGCACCTTGGAGGATTGATACTGGGATGGTCAGGTGGCCCTGGAAGTTCTTTCGGGCATGTTTTGGCCTTAGGACCAGTGACACAAGGCACCCAAAATTAAAACACCACATGATTTTTCCCATGGTTATGACTAGAAAACCATTCTACAAAACCAATGGGTATTTGTGGGTTAAATTCATTAAAAACCACATGTGGCTAAGGTACTTGGTTTCCTTGTTAGAGTGGTATTATAGCATGGTAATTGCTAATGGCTTCGTTGCAGTGCTTGTCAAAGTGGTATTATATGTTGGTAGATGAATGTGGTATATTATAAGGATTTAAGGGTACGGTTTCTCAATGTGGTATAACATGATGGTTGGGAATGTGGTTTGATGCAGTGCTCTACGTATGTGATTTTATAATGTTGTTTGTTATTGTGGTAAAATAGCATGGCTAATTTTCATGGTAAATGCACATGGCTCATAATGTGTTATACGCAGTATATCACCAGTATTTAATTGGTCAAAGTGGTCAGGCTATTGTATTAAAACACTATTATGTTTATCAATCTTAGATGTAATTGTTAGTTCTAGAAATGAATGGTTTAGGTTCATGGTTATCACTCATAAACCGGTAATGTTATGTAGTCTGAAGCATTTCAAATTACTAGACTAAACCATCAAGGATTGTGAATGGTTTCTTAAGTATTATAGTACTTATTAAAGTTGGTAATCCACTAATGACTTTTAGTCTAAAGCGTTTCAACTAATGCATAGGAAGCATGGCGAACTTTCCACTCACGGTGTACTTGTTAAGACTTATGAACCACTAATGTTTCTACACTTAAGCTTGTTAATAAGTTTTTGCATATAAAGAGTTGTGATCTTTCAACTAAAGATCTAATAGTTATTTCTATCATACACGCAACAGTAAAGATGCCAACCCACTACAAAAGACGCATAGTTTTTAGGCATGGTTTTCAGGAAAAACAACGCATAATTTGTATCTGTTGTTTTCACCATGGTTTTTAGAGAAAAACAACACATAATTCTGTGTGGGGTTTTCGCTCAAAAACAAAAACAATGTATTGTTTTTAGATGAGGTCTTCAGCTAAAAACTATGCATGTCACATGTTATTTTCAATGGTTGTTCCTAGTGCAACCGCGTGTTCTTTTTCCTATAATGACACGTCTTTTTAGTGCTGTTCTTTGGTACAATAACACGTATTTCCTTTTAGTGTGGTTTTGATGAAAAAATGTGTTTTTTATTAAGGGTAGTTTTAAAGAAAAAATGCACTAGAATAAAACAAACACAATAAACATAGGAAACTTAAGAATAGCAGATATTTTAAGACTCTATTGTCATGACGAAAGGGAACTACATAATAATAAAAATAGTAAACAAACGAATATTTCATTGAACACATTTATTCCGTTGAATACATGAGGTTTGAATATATTTATTCAGCATTTCCAGCTGTTTCAGTTGAATACATAAAAAACTCCTTCCAGGACCACAATATCCAGCTTTGCACTAGATTTTGGGCCAATTGTAATCGCCTGTGCAGTAGTAGCATCCTGAAGAACTACATGTATAGCAGAACCTTGTTCTCCTTCTACCTTCCCACCAGCAAACAGTGGAAGGGCCGCTGTTTGTTGACCCTGGATCCTTTTGGGAGAAGTCCTATAATTGGCAATGAAGTTAGATATATCAATGTCTGCATCTGTACTTGTTACAAAGGAATATTCTAATAAACTTATCGAATGCCAGTCTTTAAAGGAACTAACTTTGCAAGAGCACACTCGACTTCTTCTCCAATCTAATAGAACACACAAGTAACTTGTTTCAAGAAAGAAATATAAAAGAATAAAAGGTATAAAATAGGAGCCTTGAATACAGTTATTCAGCATTTCCAGTTCTATTTCAGTTGAAATGTAATTGCTACAACATGTTTTAAATCCAGTTCATCCTCACATATTTTGGCACAACAGATTCAACTGCATGTCTTCTATTCCAATAAAAAATGCTACTTATTTTCACCAACACGTGACTGAAACAAGTTAAAAAACCACAAAGCTTTTGAGTAAAATCAATAGATCTTATCTTTGTTGTGACAAAATAGTCATGCATCCCAAAATCATTGCGGTTTTTGAAGTGTAGAACAACATCAGGTAGCGAAGAACCTAAAAATAACAAAAGCCAATCAGACTTTTGATTCAGAAACAATACCTCAAGGCCAGAAAGAAAAACCCAAACAAAAAAGAAAAGCATTAACCTTCATTGAAGCTCCACCGAGAGCAGATCCAGGTCTAGTTGGAGCAAATACCCATGCCCGAAAGCAGATGCAGATGTGACAAAGGCCTCTGTTTCTTGCACAGAGCCTCCAATATCAGACTGTATGCATTGGAACTGCTAAATCCCTTTTTTCTACTTCATTGGAACAGCATATAAAAGCTCTGCCAAGCCTTCCTTTTACGGCCACGGTGAACCTGAACTAGATATGAAAGACGAAAATGAAGGGCATAGCTATGTGGGTCAGAAGCCGGAATATGAAGAACAAGAGGGCGCGAGTCTGCATTGGAAGATCTGGTTATGGAAGGCAAAAGAATGAAGAAGAATCTCAGGGTTACGGAAGAGAACAAGCTCAAGGATATGGAAGACTACAGCTATGGCTTACCTTTGAAATGGCATTGAAGCGGCAACCAAGGTTACGGCTATGGCTTACCTATAATATTCAATTTTTTCTTTGCATTGGTTAACCCAATGTCTCAATATTTTTCACTTTGATATTCATATGAAGCATTGATATTGTTTCTTTTGATTTGGAAAATAATATTGCAACTGTAGTGAACGTGTCTCAAATCCTCCCCTTTCACTAACTAACCCTATAATCTATCCAACAAGCCAGATGACCAAAGTTAATATTGCATCCTCATAGAACTAAAGGAAGATCCACGATTAAACCATAAAATAAGGATCCCATAAGCCACGGAATCTATGCCTCATACTAGGACAACATCAAACTACCAGACGACCAAAACCTCTGCTTCTTGGCCAGGGGATTGTGGTGCACATATCACATTAGAAGCCGCCTTATCACAAAAAATAAAGCCAATCACAAAAATGATAAATAGAAGAAAGTAACATACATCCTTGCCATCAGTCCTCTCAAATAAAACAACCCATCCTCCACAACCAAATCAAGAAAATCAAATGAAGAAGCGAAGAAGAATTGAAGCGGCCTTCTGGTGACCGACAACCCACCTAGAATTTTCTTGAATTTTCCTAGACGTAGATGAAATCAAACGCTCCTAAGTGCATCCACGTGCAACAAAAGTCTCAGCTGGCAAGAACGTGGATAGCCTCACAATGATCTTAAAGTCCCAAACCCCGTTTGTGCAAACATGCGAAAAATCCAGCAAAGTACACGTACTCAAATTTTAATACAAACAATCGGTACTAGGTAGTAACATATATACAAGCTTTTTTCACCTATGGTCATGGGAACCTTTGTCTAAACAAAAAAGTTCAATTAGTGGTACATAATAAAAAATAAAAACAATAGTAACTGGCCAAATCTTAGTTACAAATCTTAGTGCCAAATCAATCTGGTGAAGAGGGCACCTAAAGCTCTTCCCCATCGGCCTAGAAGCAACAGCTACATAAAAACAAGAGAAAAACATTTGAAATTTTAGGCCATATTTTAACAATGGCAATCCCTCGACTTACATTTCTTCCTGTCACGAAGATGTTTCTAGTATATGTATGTTTAGGATCGGTACAAAATCAAAAAATGTGACATTTGCAATCTTTTGTCTCAACTTCTACATTTGTAAAATACTTTACAATCACGTTTTTTCACAAAAAGAAGATGTGTATAAAACAGTTTGAACGTCTGGTCCCAAATTGGCAAATGTCTAGTCCTACCTACCACAAACTATATTGGCATTCTTACTTTACGAGGCCACATATAGAAAACTTGAGAAACAAGCTAGCCTGAAGATCCTGAATGCTCTTTACCCACGATAGATATGTCCTCTTCTTGTCCGCAAGTAAATCAGAACATAATTACCATCTAAGTAGTATGGTGTTCAGCAAGTATGGCTTTTTTCTCCCTCAGAAGCAAGGTTCATAATTCTTTCCAATGTTCTGTTGGATACATAAGGTAACCACGTGATCATGTGGCTCATCATTTTATTTCAACTTGCCCTAAGTGAAAATCGAAAAGGATGGTAGTGGTTTAGCATCCATAATTGCTGAAAAAGCAATCGCTGAAAAAGGAAAATGGACTGGGATGGTGAATGGCTTTCGTATTACAACCAGCTTGAAATGCATGAAAAATTTGTGTTAAGACATGGGACTCCCTTGCCTACAAAGACATACAATATGCATACATGATGATGGCCAAAGAGTTTATAGGTTTAAAGTTATTAAAGATGGTGCTACGTTGAGTTGCAGTTGCAAGAGAAAAATAAATGGTGTGTTGGTGAGAGCATCAAGGTGTCCAGAGCATGAAACTTGTACAGTTTGCCACAAGACAAGGAAGGATGGAGTGACATTTCTGTACAATCCTATCAGCTACATTTTGAAATTCAAGTGCACTATTAAGAGCGTAGCTTACAATGATATCGAGCATTGGCGTCAGCGAGATACCTGGCTTGGGAAAGGAGTTCATGAATGACCTGCAGCAATTAACGAATGTTGGCATGCGAACCGATGGAGGGAAATACAATATTTCTGGGATCCAAGCACAAAGTGGGAGTTCCCAATTAGTTGCAAGCATTGCCAAACAACTCTGTAGACATAGCCTTTGGGGAATCTCTTGTGTCTTCATGTATTGATGGTATTACTGTTTTCAAGTTTAATAGAACGATGATTTGTTTCCTTTTTGACAGGTACAAGGAACTCATTAAGTTGCAGGAATATTGATGTGACAGTTTTGGTATTCAAGTCACTCTTGTTAATGCACAAAACTACAAAAAACAAAAAATAAAAATGATGCATGTTGCACAATGTATGCAACATTTCAGCAAGAAGTTGTTTTCTAGTCTAATATGTTGTGTGTTTTTGCAGGTTAAGTCATTACCTAAAAAGCAGTTAGGAGCAGAGCCCATGAGTTTACCAGAAGTCCTGGTGTGTAGGAACACCTCCTAGCATATTGGAATACATGTTAGGGACATAAGGGAGGCATTATGGCGCAGTATTTCAGTCTTATTTGGCAGCATAAGTAGAGAATGGATAATCCTGGCAATCTTCAAGTGTGGTACGTGCAGATATCTTCATCAACATTCAGATGATAGTTGTGATAATGTGGTTAACCGCTTTCTTATATGAAGTTGGTTCACTACTTAAGGGATTGATACATTAGCAAGAATGAAATAGCAATTTCAATTATCATGAGTTGATGCATATATTCCAAGGAGCACAGCGGTGAATGCTAGAGTTGTAGAGCTTGCTGTATGGGATTGCAGTCATACCTTGATGATTTGCAGGCTTGAATAAGATACAATTTTTAGGTGTGCAGACTACCATATTATGACAGTTCAAAATACGTTTGCAGGTTTTGGATGTTATTGATGTCGTCTGTTGCCAGGCAAAATTATGAGGTTAACATTGGGATCTTCAGAAGCGGCAGAGAAATCTGCCTCGGATTTCTTCTAGAGCAATACAAGGTCCAGTTGGTTATGCCTAGGGTACTTGGAACTTATAAGGTACTTGCCTTAAAATGTTTATCCATGGAATGAGTAGGACCATTGAACAATGGGGAATATTTTCATTCCTGCTACAGTAATTCAAAATCAAATATTTAAAGGCCAGTAGTGGTTGATCCCGTGAACTAGATTTCGAATTTGAGAGGTCCTTGTATTTCCGAAGTTGTCAACATAATTCTTGGCTAGGTGAAAGGAAGGAAGCGATGAAGATTAAGAGGATCCAGGGACAGAAATAAGGTCATCCTCGGACAACTTGAATGTGATCAAAACATTACAAAGTGACAAATTATAACGTTGGAGAATGTCGAAGAACGATTTGAGACTTTGGTTCGTTGGGCATTTGAAACCTTAGGGAAGTTTTAGAGCATTGAGAAATTCATTCAGAAAAAAAAAAAAACGACAATTTGTTTGGGCAATAACTTTTGTTGTAACTGATGGTTGGATTGTGAACATTGTTTGTATCATTCAGACTACTCGTCCAACTTCCATTTGCGTACAAGAAATCATGATATAGTGGAATTTCATTTTGAAAATTTGTGAAGGAGATTGTTTGGATTGTTTGCATGTTTGCTGGGGTGCACGTCTTGAGTACATTTCGATTTGAAAACAACAAAGGGTGGTGAGATTAAATTTGTGAAAGGTGTTTGTTTCGGTTTGGTTTTTGTGACGGGATTCACATCTCTGAGTGTAATAATGCGTATGAAATTGGCAATTGGAATTAGCCAAGCTATGGTTCATTCAATAATTAAAGAACATTATGGAATTGTAGGATCGTTGTGTAAGTGTTTGATCATGTAATATTTTGTTGTGCATAGAGATCATAGTGTTGGGATACTAAGACTTCGAGTCCATCGAAAACATTCACGAACTAATGAACTAGTTGAATATTTAGTGTTCTGCATATGACACCACGATTTTGAGATTATTTCCACCTTAGAATTGGGATTTCAAGAACTAGGATCACACTGACTATGTGGTCCTGAGACCTAACTTTTACCCCTCAGTGACATATGTTCTAGGGTAAGATAAATGAACCTAACACCAATGGGAACATAGATGTATGTTTGAGACAAAGGTACTCACACTCAATCCTCCACATCAGTTTCTTAAGAAGTTTTCTTTAGCAAGCAAAGTTTGTCCCACTTCACATGCACATCCATGTCCAAGATTGTGTGAGAGGGAATATGTTGCTGAAAATGCCTACACTCAAGGGCCATAAATGTGTGATGGGATAACTAAACGGATCACTCATTAAAGTACAACTATTTCACAAATACAACATGATGGTCTTGTCTGAAAATGCAATTTTGCTTGTATTATTTTCACACATGGAAACTATGGCTTCCTCCCTGTCCATAACAACCATATGATAAAATGACAACTCAAGGTTAAACACTATTGGGCACTTATGTATTGTTATTGTTGAACCAATGGTTTGTATATAGTTAGACACAACCATACCTAACTGCATTGTTATGCTTGAACCAATGGCTGATACTAAGACATGTCGCTCCCTTAGGTGCATTGTTATGCTTGAACCAATGGCTGATACTAAGACATGTCGCTCCCTTAGGTGACGATTATTAGCAATGAATTCAACTACAATAAATGGCGATACAAATAACATGTTGAATCATAACTCTCTTCACTTGACATCCTTGATATCATTATTTAGGGAATTGATGGTGTATGTGTATTTAACATCTCAAGGTTAGGATTATTAGATTGGATAATACCACTATAAAAGACCGTCAACACTAAATAGAGAAATCATAAAAAAGTCGATGATAGACCATGTTAGCTACCACATTACAAAGATCGACCAAAAAAACCATGTTAAAAAACATTAACAAGTTTAGAACCGCATTACCTTAGGAAATTAGAGGTAAAACCATATACTAACCATGTGGTTCCTTAATGAGAGAGCATTAGCATTCTTTCTCAACACGAAAATGTAAAACTCAACCACCAAACCATGTTAAGAACCACTAACACTTTGGCAAGTCATGTTAGCTTAGAAAATTACAATGAAACACCTCAAATAAAAAGACTTTGCTAAACTATAAGTAGAAACATTATAGTATTTCTAGTCAAGAAGCACAAACATTTTGGCAACTCGTGTTTGTGTAAAAAATCAAGATGAAAAATCATAAATAAAAAGACCTTGTAAAACTCTATATAGAAACACTGAAGTGTTGCCACTTAAAACCACTCCAAAACCCAACTACACATAGAAAAAAACTATTAAGCATATCTTTCTTACTCTCAATGCTACAAATGGCATAATTAACCACCATAACATGCCAAACTGGTACCAAAAACCTGGATAAAAACCTTTATCACTTTCAATTAACCACATCAGAGCACAAATTAGCACGGAAAACCACATTTTTATTTTAAAAACCACTGTAATAGGTGGATTTTATTAAGAAAAAATATTTATGCATGGAAAATCACTATCATAGTGGTTTTGTAGTGGTTATTTATGAGAGTTAAAATTTTGGGTGCCTTGTGCAATGTGGCGTGGCCGTGAGTAAAAAGTGTTGGACATCCGGAAAAGCATCCGAAACACCAAAAGAAGGATCATTTTTCTTTTTTTTTTGTTGAAGGACGACAATTTTATTATCATGAATAAAATCAAGATAGATGCACGAGGTATGTGACATGGGACTCAAAACCTAGAGGATGACATAGTCCACTAAGCAACACCACCCATATACAGCACATACTCAAACTCCTTGTGCCATCTTGAGGCGTTTAATAGCCTCATCACAATCAACATTTTCTACCACATCGAGATTATCCACACTAGACATCGTGTTATCAGACCTTTGAGTAGCATGACGTGTAGGAACCTCATAACTTGCCATATAAGACTTCTTCCAGGCTGCCTTCTTCCAAGTCACATGTTTCCACATCTTTCTAGTACCCAAATGAGTAGATCCATCCTCCATAACAGACGTATCAGGAGAAGAAATGTCAATTGGCATAAGGAACAATAGGTGCATAGGACGATGCTAAAGATTACATCATTGAAGCTGGAAAAATATCAACTGCACTCCTAGGAACATCAAGTTGAGAAAATAAAGGAGCACTAGGTGAATATGATGGTGCTAAAGGCAACACCATCGAAACAGGAGCAATAGGTGCATACGATGGACATAGATCAACTTCCATAGCCGATGAGTGCAAAGCAACCGGCAAAGATTGATCATGAATAGATGAAGAACACACAACAAGATCTTGAACCTGAGATGAAGGGGAAGGTTGAGCAGTTGCCTGAGAAGCACAAAATCCTCGGCGAAAGCTAGCGAAGGCCTCTTTATCAGGAATACAAGTGAGTCAATTCTAGACCATTCAAAAGCGTTAAAATACAATTTCAATTTCTTTATCAAGCGAGCCAATTCTGGACCATTCAAAAGCGTCAGATCTAACTTCTTATACCAAGCTCCACTTTTGACCACTATAC
>JAANSK020246021.1:0-13760 GCA_011763485.2 Isoetes engelmannii
TTTTTAGTTTTATTTTTTTCATGCTATATTTCTCATGGCTTGGTCTTATTTTTACATTATCTTCTATGTGTGCTTTGGTGTAACTTTACACACACATTTGAAGTATACCATTTATTAGAACATCTTCTATTTTCTTTTTCATTATTGGACTACGCCTCCAACATGCATTGGAAATTAAATAAATCTTTCTATGCATTGGGCTAGTGGCTAGTACCTCCCATCTACTGCAACTTCCAATACATGTTGGAAGTCTAGCCCGTAATAACACTTTTATTCTCCATAGTTTAGCAAGCTAGTAGTCTTCATGTGTGCCATACTTTTGTCATTGTGTTTTTTGTAGCTCCCATATTGTAATCATCCAACACACGTTAGAGGTTAAATTTTTTGTATAATGTTCTCTATTGAGTATCACGTCTTTTCCGACCTCTTTGTGAAAACCTCGAACACTTGTTGAAAGTCAATATTATAATATGGCCATTTTGTAGCGTACCTAGTTCTATCTTGTCTTAGGCATAAAGTGATTAAGTATATTTATTTTGATTTTTTGTTTCTTATACTCAAACTTCAATGCGTTACATGTTGGATTAATATAGGTGAGCAAAGGCCAAGAGCTTCATACCTAGAGGAATTGCAGCTTGTGCAATATTAAGAATGCAAAGATCTATTGGGCCGAAGATGGTGTTTTGAGGTTGTACCAGGTTACACTGCCTACAATGAAGTTTGTTTACTAGATGAAGAGCAACATATTTACGGCATTTTGCTAAAATTTGATGAAGTTCCTGGGGAAGATGGGAATCTGATCCTTGTAGCTATTATTGAGGATGTTAAGGATTCAAGTATTAAAGGGTTTACCGTCTCCTTCGAAAATTTTGACGTCTCATCTATGATAAAATCTGTGATGTGAATGTAAGCTACAGGAGATATGGACTGAAGTTGCCAAATTATCTAAATACTGAGAGTGCTGCCATTTGCAGCATTAGCGATATCATAGATTCTTTAACAATTGTGTGCGCAAGACTATCAAAGGAACAGACGGGGTCAATAATTTATGGAAAATACAATAAGAAGATTCCTCCAGGCCCTATAAGATGCGAAAATCTTATGAAGAAGAGGAAACATGCAAAGAAGGTCACAAAAGATGGAAACGAAAATGATGAGGGAGAAAAAGATAAGGATGGTGGGCCAAGGAGGAAAATCAAAGTTACAGAGGGTGTTGCCAAATCCTCTGAATAGATGGGAGAAAATCAACAAATTGTTGTTTTCCAAAAAGAAAGTACTTCCACGGTATAAAAAAAAATCAAGAAATATGAGACCTATTATTGAACCAAACAGGGAAACAGATAGGGAAGCGTTAGAAAGCCCATCCAAAAAGAGAAAGGGAAAGAAACATGTCTTAACAACAGAGGAAACTCTATCTGGATTTCAAAAGTATTATATTTTTGGTTTTACAAATCCTTTAATGATTCGGGTCGAGAATTGCATAGTTCCTGACTTTAAAAGTAGGTCAGAATTTGCTCAATGGAACTATAGAAAGCTCAATTGGAAACATGTGGATTGGTTGAAAAAGAAGATGAAAGAACATCAGAGCAACATGTTTACGGCATTTTGCTAAAATTTGATGAAGTTCCTGAGGAGTCCGATCCTTGTAGCTATTATTAAAGAAGGAAACGGGGTCAATACTTTATGGAAAATACAATAAGAAGATTCCTCCAGACCCTATAAATTGCAAAAATCTTAAGAAGAAGAGGAAACATATGCAAAGAAGGTCACAAAAGATGGAAACGAAAATGATGAGGGGGGAAAAGATAAGGATGGTGGGCCAAGGAGGAAAATCAAAATTACAGAGGGTGTTGCCAAATCCTCTGAACAGATGGGAGAAAATGATCAACAAATTGTTGTTTTCCAAAAAGAAAGTGCTTCCACGGTATCACAAAAATCAAGAAATATGAGATCTATTACTGAACCAAACAGAGAAAGAGATAGGGAAGCGTTAGAAAGCCTATCCAAAAAGAGAAAGGGAAAGAAACATGTACCAACAATAGAGGAAACTCTATCTGAATCTCAAAAGTATTATATTTTTTGTTTTACCGATCCTTTAATGATTCGGGTCGAGAATTGCATAGTTCCTGACATTAAAAGTAGGCCAGAATTTGCTTAATGGAACTATAGGAAGCTCAATTGGAAACATGTGGATTGGTTGAAAAAGAAGATGAAAGAACATTCGTCTGTGCTTCTAGAGGCAGCTGACATACTCCCAATTAATCCACACGTTTAAACCTCATGGAATAAAAGACTTGCATGAAGTGCATAATGATAATACTGAATTTGTTGTCATTGCGGGTCAGCACTCAATGATGGCGATGCAGATGCTCTCAAAAGAAAGCAACGAGTTTAAAGCAAAGTGGAAAATGCGTGCAGTACGAATTCTTTCACATGAGACTCCTACTTTGAAGTTGATGGAAATACCTACGTAAACGAATTTGAAAAATGACAAAAAAAAAAAAAAAGTAGATTTGTTTCTCCATCCCAAGACAAAGTAGAGCAAGCAAGAGCACAATGGGAGATTATAGGATGTCCTCCAAGGACCGAACAAGGAAAATCTACTCCCGAATAAGTTAAGGTTGTAACTAAATCCTAAACTTCCAACGCATGTTAGAAGTGATTCCTTGCAATCTAGTTATTATTACATGTTATTTGTTTCAGAATTATGAGAAAGTGGTGAAGCTTACTTTTGACAAAAGTACAGTAAATGAGATGCACAATCTCATAACATCGGAAAAAAAAAAATTGGTAAGTGGGTTACAGCTATGGAGATGTTTAGTGAAGGAAAGTTGCCCGGGGAACCTAAAACTGGCACAGAAATATGTATGTCATTATTCCGTTGTACGATCCAGTTGAAGCCGAATGAAATGGAAGAGACAACAGATGTTCTTATTGGCGAAAAAGTTGCTTGGATAAGAGGAACAAACGTTCAGAACTTTCAAGAGTTCACAGATATTTTAAAGCATGACAGAATACTGAAGGAAGCTATTGTTCAACACTTGAGAAAATACACTCGCCTTTCTAGTTTAACTATTGAAAGGATATTGAATGAAAGCCCTAGTATTAAGTCATCGTGGAATGAGCTCAGAAGTTATTGCGAAAGCTGGTGTAAATTCCAGCTAAACAGTCGTCAGGCAAACTCGTAAATTCCAGCATGGGCAAGTTATGAATTGGAGAGTTTGTGGGATAAGGACCATGGACATTCAAACTGGAGAAAACATAATGACGTTATGGTGTATGATGTGGAATCAGGGGCTAGTGAATTTAATGAAGTAAAAAATAGTGAAAGGAATAGGTCCATATGCTTAGTTGTTACACATACAGATGGTGGTTGGCAAAAGGAGAACTTCCAGATGTTATTGGATTCAATAGTAGATATCAATGCTGAGGTAATTATCAAGGTTTATCGATTTTGAAATAATTTCTCACTCCTTTGTATATGTCTAAGGTAAAGGAGCCTTATTTAGTGCATTATGTAATACTTCCAGCAAGTGTTGGAACTACCAACACATGTTGGAAGTGTAGCATATAATAACACTTTCTTTTGCCAATTTTCTCATGCTTTATTTGGCAGCCTCCTATATAGAGGCATCTCCCAACACGTGTTGGAAGTTCAATAGTGCTAGTAGCGCCCATGAGTGTAAACTTTAACATCTTAGTAAGGAACTCCTACTTAGTGTAACTTCTAAAATGTAGCATATATAAACCTTTTTAAATCTTTCTTCTCAAGTAAGTTCCAACACATGTTGGAAGTTAAACATATTTTTCTATTTAAAATAATCTCTCATTCCTCTTTCTATTTTATCTTTATTTTTTTGTCCTAATGTCTGATTCTTTTTTGTATTTAGGAATCATATTCATTCTTGTTCTTTCTCAGCCCATATGAGATGCAAAATTGTATCGATGTACTTACCAAGATAGAAGGGAAATCCAATTGGCCTTTGGGTACCATGAATCAAATCCAAATAAGGGAAGTATCATATCTGTGAAAACATATGTTGTGCTTCCACTTTTTGCAAAATCAAGAAAAGGCAATTTGGATAACCTTGTATAAGAGAAGTTGTCCTTGGAATTCCGAACTGATGGTGCGACTCCATCATTTGATCCAGCGCATGACATTCCAGAGACAGAATCAAGAGACTTATATTTGCAACCATTAAGTTACTCAATGATAGGTACAGATCAAGTTGGTCTCATTGCTTAGGATACAATTTCACGAAGTGCTATTCTTCGTTTCATAAATTGTTTGTCAAAATCTAACCAGACTGTGGTAGAGGTCAACCGTGGTGGAAACATTGCAAGAGAGGCTTTGCTCATGTGTAGAGAAGTTTCGGTATTCACAGAGTCAGTGGCTCAAAGACGACAATTGAGGCTATTGTCATCATCTTTTTCGGACTAAGTTTGTTTCAGATATTTGCACCAGTCTGTTCAACACATTCACATAGCCAGTTGCTGGAAGCAAAATCTTCAACATCTTGAAGTTTTGTCATCTCGCTCGTCATTTACCTCATCAAGTTCTTCTGGATCAATATCAGATAGATCTGGAGATGGTATGGAAAGTTCTTCAAATGAAAAGCTTGAAGAAAATCCAATAGCTGAACAAAAAGATCATGAAGTGCAACCAAACCCTCTAATAGCTGGACAAGAACTAGAAGTGCAGCAAAACCCTCCAATAGCTGGACAAGAAACAGAGAGTAATGCAACAAAAGGAGATGGTGTGAGTGGATTAGTGCAGGATATAAACCATGCAGTTGACCAAGTCTTGGTGGCATCTGATGATCCTAATCCTGCCGAAAATCAGGAAACCCCTCCAATAGCTGGACAAGAAATAGGGAGTAATGCAACAAAAGGAGATGGTATAAGTAGATTAGTGCAAGATATAAACCATGCAGCTGACCAAGTATTGGTGGCATCTCATGATCCTAATCCTACCAAAAATCAGGAGCAAAAGAAAAAACAAAGAAAGGGCAAGACTGTAAAGGCCTCAGGTGATAATCTGCCACATCCTATTTTAATCAATTCAAAGTTTGAAAAGACATCTGGACCTAGTGAGTAGAAAGTTGTTAGAGAGATGATAGAAGATTGGAAAGTTAATGAGTATGGATCCTACTCAGGCTGATGTATGAGATTAAAATAATTACATCAAGCATATGTTGAAAGTTATATAAACTAATCAATGTAATTTCTCATTCACAGGAATATGATCTTTGGTACAAGTTGTATGGAAGCAACTTTTCAATATATTTGAATTTAAATTGTTAAAATCTTATATATTAACAACTTTCTACAAGGTTAATGTATATTGTTTGAGATTACATAGAATGTAAAGATCTTATCTATTGAAATGTTATATGAGTTCAATGTATCATGAGTTAGGTTAACATTTCATGGAAGTTGCACTAATGAGTATTTTGTTCATAGATGTTGAAGGTGTCCCTGAAACATCTTCATTTCTTACCCATTCTGGAAGGCTTATTATCCATGACATGAATGGAGTACTTCTAAAATGTGAGCACCAAGAATACAACAAGTATAAAATAATAATTAGGCCAAATTGCACGGAATCTATAAATGAAATTTTGAAGTTTGTTGAAGTTGGAATTTGGACCACAATGTCGGAGACTGCCCTCTTGATTTGTCTGGAACGAATTGTCCAAACTGATGATATTTTCAAATTTTTATGGACTCAGAATAAGTGCACAAACTTGAGCTACAATAAGCTATCCCACAAGAAGCCATTTTTTATTAAAGATCTTAGAAAGGTATGGAGATGGTATCCGGAGTACAATGCTCATAATACTATAATGGTTGATGATGATTGTAAAAATCTTTTAGAAACCTAGATCACGTGGTATTGCATCCTTATATATATTTTGGAGATGAATCATACAAGTTTCTTATGGATATATTGTTGCCATATTTACAAGAAGCATGTAAATCTACAGATACACAAGAATATCTACGTTGTAATATAAAAGATGGCATCTTTCAAAAGAGCTTGCCTGAGCAATCCATTGAAATTCAAAGATGTCTGAACCGTGTCTCTGAGGTTTGGAAACCTAGAGAAAGGGTTGGCTCAGCTCCAGGGTCAGAAACAAATATTACCTTAAATGCTAGCATGGAATGGAGTGACAGCAACGAAAGTAATTTGTCTCATCTTGTGAATGTTCCACCAAAAGTGTGACAAGTTACTCGCCATTACAGAACAAATGCTTGGGCTCACCATTACAAAATAAGTGCTGGAGCTCGAATGTTAACTACAGCTAAGATGCGATTAGCAATCAATGCAGGATATCAAGGTCGATGCATCTCTTCAGTAGTTGCTGAAAAATATTTGAATAAAGATTTGAGAAAATAAAAATATATCTGCTAGGACCACGTCTTGGCGGGGGGAAAATGACTGTTAGGCGCCCGAGTTTGCGCTCCCGCCTTGACCACTGACTGCTCAACCTCGTTCTTGAATTGAAGGAAGAGAAGCCTAGACCCGATGGATGAGTCCTTGTTATTGGATGTTCTCCAGGGTCTGGGATTCCATCCTGGAATTCTAGATGAGGATTTAGATTCAATTAGAATTGTTGAGGATTTTATCAGACTTGCTGTTGAAAATTTAGGAAGAGTAGGCTTCTGTAGGATTTCTGAGGAAGGCACCTTCTACCTGTGTATCTTGTGTTATGATAGAGAAGGATCTTTGAGAGTTAGAACCCACAATGACCAACCTTATATGTCACTTGGAAACTCTCACGAATGGAACCTGTTCAAGATGCAGATTTTAGGAAGATTTGAAAATGAACCGATATATCAGTGGGCAGCTTTCTTTGATCTTGAACCAGACCAGGTTATTGAAGAGCTTGACATTGTGGTTTGGAGGTATATGGTGTCTAATTAGCCTCTGGATTAGTCGGTATTTAGGTGCAGATTAGTTGAGGTTTAGTACAGGAGGAGTTTCTTGTTAGATCAGCTGTTTCAAGAGAAAGGAAAGGGGAAAAAAAAGGGAGAAAAGGAGAAATATAGAAGGACAGATTTTGGTGAAAGTAGGGGTAGTTGTCTTAGTATCTTTCCTAGGGTTTTGTGTTGCATTTCGCTGTTAGCCCGTACTGGCTTAGATTTGGGGGTCCCCCCAAATTCCCTGTCGCAGAAGTTGGTTCAGTGGAAATTATTTGCTTGCCATTTTGTGCTTCGGGTTCTGTGTACAAGCTTTCCCCGGATTTGTATCTTCCCCTCTGTTTTGGACGGAGCTCTCTTCAAAACAGCGCTCTTCGACCCTTTCAGATTTTTGCAAGAACGGTGATAAACTTCAATGACGAGCAGAGGATGGACTATTGTGGGGAATGGTAAGAAAGAACGGTCGGTTTTGCCTAAAACAATGAGGCAAGGCTCCTCCTACCCAGATGGGATGTCTCTGAGACATCTCAAAGACTTAGAACAGGAGGAATGGAACAATATATTTTGGATGGATGGAAAGGATAAGATATGGGAGCTTCTGAAGCAACTGTACTCGGGCTTTGAAATCATCAAAGATCAGCAAAAAGCCGCCTCTTTCTGTATGGGAGTTATGGATGACGCCTCTCTTTGTGTCACTAGGGATAAAATCATGCAATTGGAGGAAGATTACACCATGGGAAGGGCCAATGACCGAGATTGGGGTTGGAATACTCTTGAATATCTTCAAGAAATGGACCGAAACTTGCTCAAGCTGATCTCGGCTAAACAAGGACATTCTACAGAAGACTGCTGCAGCCTTAGAAACAACATCTTTTCCAGATCAATGAATGAGATGCTAAATAAGGTAAAAGATATTCTAGTAGAGATCGACTCGCTTTGTTGGAGATCAAAAGCCTCTGTTAGGCTCATCAGGCGATGGGAAAATGCCGAAGATCATGTGATTGAAGAGCAAAGAAGACTTTTCAAGCAGAAGCTATGAAGAAATGTTTGAGGAAGTACCCTGGAGAAGGTATCAGAAAAAACAGAGGCATATCAAATTTACTTAAAAAAGGATACCAGGGCCTGTGTAATCAGGGATGGAAATGGGTTTTTCAACCCTTTGGACGCATACAAGTGTGGCTGCAGAAACTGTCAGGAGGTTGTTGAATCTCAGTTGGACCATCCAAAGCCGAAGTATGGGAAAAACAGCACGAAAAACAGAATCCCAATACTTGGTAAAAGCGACACCTCAAAAGGTCAGAATAATTCTTCCTATAAAAATGTTCTGTTAAAAGATCCTTCTGATGTATCTGCTTACTCTGTTGTAAAGGATAACTGTCAGCAGAATGTTTCTAAAAATAAGGAAATTGACCTTTCTGATATTACTGATAACTCGGCTTCTGAGCTTTATATTAAAAAAAGTATTCTTATCCATTTCCCGGGAAAGTGCCCCTCTCTTGGGGAGGTGAAATTCTGGATCACTAAGCTTTAGAAAACCCCCATTCTCTCTATTTTGAAAATGGATAATAACACTTTCCAAATTCTCTGCAAAGAACAAGGAAGTGTAGATTACCTTCTTAAGAAGAAAATTGAGACCATTGCTAATAATAGTTTTTATCTTATGAGATGGACCCCTCTGTTTTTTCCGGGCAAATCATACATTATTGGTACCACCACTTGGGTTTCATTTCCCAATTTGCCCCCGGCCCTCTGGACCCATTCCCATCTAAAGGCCATTTCTGATAATTTGGGGCAGACCATTGATATTAACATACCCCAAACCAATTTTCTTTCTGTTTGTATTTCCAAGAAAATAGATTCGGATTGGAAAACAGAAGTTAAGGTCAAGTTGTCTATGAATAATTATTTCTTACTTAAACTTGACTATTCCAAAGTTCCTGTTCTCAAGGAGAAAATCGAGAAAATCGATAAAGGTAAAAACAAGACCACAGATTGTGTGGATGGTAATCCTCCAAGAGTAAGACAGGAATGGAAACCTAAACAGGTTTGGGAAAAAGGTGAGTGCAGTCAGTCTAAGGAAATTCGGCATAACAATAATGATTTTTCTATTAACAAGGAATGGACGATCACCATAAAAAATGTTGACCTCTCGGTTAAGGTCAACACATCTTTAGCTCTCCCTCCAATCTGTTCTAACAGTGATATTGAGGATACAGAAAGTCTAGATTCAGATATTGGTGAGGAAGACTTCATCCAAACCTGTGATGAAATGGGATGGAAACAGATCAGCTATAAGAGAAGGGGAAGAGGTAAAAAGAAGGTTTACTCTGGCCCCTTAAGGGTAAGTCCAAGAAATTCAGCCATCCAATCCAGGATGGCTAAGGGTATGTATAAATGTTAACCATGAATAATTCTCTTAAGATTATTACTTGGAACCTTCAAGGTATTAATAATCAAATTAAAAGGGAGCGTCTTAAGGTTTGCATTCAATCCCTTAATCTTGATATTTTATTCATTCAGGAGCATAAAATACATGATGATAATCATGAAAGGATAATTCTAGGCACTTTGCCCTTTAATTTTAAAGTCTGGTCAATTTCTGCTAATGATTCTTCTGCAGGAATAGCTATTGCCTGGAACCAAAGAATTAATCTTGATATTATTTTTATGGTAAATGATATCAAAGGTAGATGGCAGATTTTAGTTGGACAGATTTACTCCTATCACAGCCCAAGTGAGAGATCAGAGGTTTGGCACAGGATTAATCAGAGTTTAAATAATTTAGATTTTGATGAGTGTATCCTAGCTGGTGACTTTAATATGGTTACTGATGATTTCATGAGAAACAGAAATTTCAGGCCCCTTCTTCCCCAAGAGAATTGCACTTGGAGTAGCTTCATCAGCTCTCACAATCTTAATCTGGCCAGAACGAAGCCTGGTGCCTATAGATGGTCGGATCACAGGGGTGATCCTATTCTATGCCTGCATGACAGATTTTATTTAAATGAGGAGATGTGGTACAGAAGCAACAGAGTTGAGAACTTGGAGGGGTTTACTCTTTCAGATCACTTTCCTCAGAGTCTTATCATTCATGGAAAAGAAGAGTCTAAAAGGAGGAATTCTTTCTTCATATTGAATACCAACTTTCTGGATCATGATGATTTCAACACCAAACTGCAGGAAATCATTGACAGAAACCCTAAGCCGAGTAGCAGCCTAGGCTGGATGGAGTGGTGGATCAGTTTGGCCAAGCAAATCAAATGCTGGCTCAAGGAGTGGGGAAAATCAGAGTTCTATAAAAACAATGCCCGATTGGAGGAGTTAAGGAGAAAACTGCCTCAAGCGGATCCGGAACAGTTGGATGATATCAAATTAGAGATAGAAAGAGAGGAGTTGAGGATTGCCAAGTGATGGAAGATCAAAGCCAAGATTAAGGAAATCAAGGAAGATGAAAGGTGTAACTCCAAATATTTCTTCGCCAAAGCTAGGGCAAGGGTTAAGAAAAACCACATTTATGAAATCAAAATTGGGGACATAATTGTTTCCAAGGATGAGGACATCAAAGAAGCAGCAGCTGAACACTTCATCAATATTATGGGAACCAACAGAGATTCCATGTCCATCAGAATGGAAGAATTTATCAATCTCTCCCCCAAGGTCTCTCATGATCAGAATGTTCACATGACTAAACCCTTTGAGAATGCTGAACTTTTGCAGGTGGTCAAGGACATGGACAATGGGAAGACTCCTGGACCAGACGACCTCCCAGCTGAATTCTTCAAGAAGACTTGGAATATACTGGGTGATGATGTGACAAACATTGCCAATGAATTCCGAGAGAGAAACTTCCTGGACTCGAGAATCAACACCAGTCTGATTGCTTTGATTCCAAAGATAGAAGCTCCTAATTCTTTTTCTGATTACAGACCTATTTCTTTATCTAATGCAATCTACAAGATTATTACAGGTGCTATTGCTGCTAGGCTCAAGCCTATTCTGGACATTATCATTAGTTGCTCTCAATCTGCTTATCTCAAAGACAGGTATATTCTAGATAATGTGGTAACAGCTATCTTAGGGCTGCAGTGGGCGAAAGACTCTAAGCAGGACACAGCCCTATTTAAGTTGGATATTACAAAAGCCTTTGACACGGTAAGCTGGCAATTTCTCTTCAAATGCTGCACAGCCTTAGGCTTCAATGACGAGACAGTCAACATCTTCAAGGCTATCTTTAACAACTCAAGATCTACAGTATTGATCAATGGTGAGTGTAGTCCCTTTTTCTCTATCCAGAGAGGGGTTAAACAAGGTTGTCCTCTAGCCCCTTTTCTCTTCCTTATTATTATGGAAGCCCTTCATTCCAGAATGGAGTGGGCCAAAAACACTGACCTCATTAGAGGGCTTGATCTTCCTGATAACGATCAGACAGATCAGTTTTTTAATGGACACTTTGCAGATGACACGTTCCTCATGGTCTCCATGGATCCAGATTCCATAGTCAATACTCAGTGGATCTTGGAAACGTTTGGGGAAGCTTCTGGATGGAGAATCAATCCAGCCAAATCAGCTATTCATTCAAGAAATCAAATTAAAGGTGAACAGATGGCGGACTTCTTGGGCTGTAAGTACAATTCGGTTACTGATAAATGTAAGATTTTAGGAATTCCATTTGCTATTAGGGCTAATGCCTCTGAGCTCTGGGACGGGATCATTGATAAATTTTATAAGAAAGTAGAGACTTTGAATTCCAAATATATATCTAAAAATGGAAGGGCTATTATTGCTAACTTTATGATCTCTTCTACTCAAGTTTATCAATCTTCTCTGATTTTGGCTCCTAAGAAAGTCTCCACTAAGCTCCAAAGTATCATTGGTAGATTCATTGCTTGTGGTGAGAATAGGAGGTGTTGGCACCCTATCTGTATGAAGGAATGCTGCAAAAAGAAGAAATTTGGAGGACTGGGTACAATCAACATCGAGAGGCAAGGGATTGCCTTGGTAGCCAAGTACTTCTACAAAGCTTGTCATGATCAGATCAAGCACCCGGTTTCTATTATCATTAAGCACTATATCAAAAGGTGCCATCCTTTTGGGTGGAGATCCTTAAAGATAGATCTGCCCCACTCCATCTTCTTCCCCTTCACAATTCCAAGCAGTACCCCAGGTATGATTAAGAAGTGGATCAAGGCGTGGACACAGGTTAAGGGTATGTATACATGGAAGGAGGGCCTTTCGAGGGTGCAGACCATCTTCTGGAATCCTGCTCTTATTCTTAATAATCCTGACATGTGCTTAGCTTATCACTTTCCTGACCAGGTCAAGATTTGGAATGACAAAGGCATTACCTCCATTAACGATTTTTTTTGATGACCAAGGTATTATCCCTTTTCACAATTCGGTTCTTGCAGATGAAAGAGAGCAAACCGGGCTTATCTATATAGCCATCAGTAATACTTTGGAAACTGACATTTGGTCTGATGCAGACTGCTCGTGGCTACATAATGATGTGGAACGGTATACAGTTAGAAAAGGCTACAGATATCTAATGAGAGATCAAAGAATCACCATCCATGAAAAATGGAATATTGATCCTGACAGATGCATTAGAAATCTGACCTTCATGTGGCAGAGTCCTATTCACCCTAAAATCAAGGCATTCATGTGGCAGCTATGGCATAGGGCTCTGGCCACCAACAGCAAGAGATTTAGACTCAACATGACTAACTCTGATATATGTGACAGGTGTCTCAACAATAAGGAGGACGAAACTCATCTTTTCAGAGGATGTCTATGGGCTGAATGGGTTCTGGAATTAGCCTCTGAAATTACGGGACATGATTTGGTCAACATGGAAGAAACTGAGTTCTTTCTCCCCTCCCAACCCTCTGATTGGAAAATCTATGTTCTTTTATGGAGAATATGGAAGGGCAGAAATGAATTTATTTTTAACCATGAAATTGTTCACCCAATTGGAATTATTAAGCAATTCCAATATGATGTGAAATGGATTGAAGAAGTATTTGATATTCACTAATCTGGATCCTAATGTTTTCCACAGGTGCCCTCTTTGTGCTGACCAGAAAGACCAAATGGAGGACGATGGAACATCAATACAATTTGGAGTGGGTCAATCTGTTTGGTGCTGCTATGACTGATATTCATGACCAACCATGTGCTTGTGGCTGTAGCTGCGGAGATGGAGATGTAATCTTCAAAAGGGACTTCATTTATGTTGCAAAGGATAACAAAGGAAGGTTCAATATGGCAAAGGCTAAGGAATGCATGGGTGTATACTGCTTATTCCATGAAGAAGTTAGAGGCAAAGCAAGAAAGGACAAAAGCCTCAAATCGGAAGCTCACTATTGAAGAAATCTGAAGTCTGGAGAGCCTGGACTAGTCTGACTCAAAAACCATAATACTTGGGACCCTGCACTTTACATTATTTTTGAAAAACTCTATACCGGTCTTATCTTTTAAGGCCTGTTTTGGTTTAAGCTCTATTGGCTAGCTTTTATTAAGTCAAGTCTTAGTCGAATCTTCAAGTACATCAGAATTCTAAGACTGCTAGATCTTTCTGCTCTATTCAGGGTTAAACTTTCACTTTCAAAAAGTTTTTTGTAATATTTATATATTATCTAATATAAATATAGAGCCTTCAATTAAAAAAAAAGAAAATATATCTGCTAGATCTATATGTACTCTCTCTTTCTAATAAAATATTCATGCTGGAAAAGGTTCCAGTAGATGAAAATATATTTATTATCAAAATGCATCTACGTGTACTTTATTCAACTTCATACAATGTTGGATGTTTTCATTAATTAACTTCAAGGTTT
>JAANSK020246032.1:0-13759 GCA_011763485.2 Isoetes engelmannii
TGATATTTAAAAATGTTTGTGCTTACATTGTCTTAGTTTGACTTAGAGCAAAAAACATCGTTCAAACAAAAAAACTTGTGTCTATGCGCGCATAGACACAGACAAACAAAAAAATTTCGTCTATGCGCGCATAGACGGAGACAGATAAAAAAACTTTTGCCTACGCGTGCATAGACGCAGACAAAAAAAAAAACTTTTGCCTTAGTTAAGAGCCTTGATTTTGCGTTTTTTGCTAGCTAACGTTTCTATTTTCGAGGATTCTAATGACATTTTCATTTTGTCTATTTCCTAAACGTTGTCTATTTCCTAAACGTACTTACATTTTACAGATCAAACTTTTATTTTTAGACCCTGTTTTAGTGCACCACAACTTTAGAACACATCCAATTTTTTTAATCTATGACCCAAAAATGGCACCCAAAATCATGAATTGAGGCCTATTTTCTTTAATGACCCCCCAAAAGTAGCAAATTTTAAGGGTATTTTAGGGAATCTTTAAAAGATTCCTTTTATTAGTGCAATTGCGCGTCATTAGTGCGATTGAACCGTCACCTCGTTTAGTAAGCTTCTTCCTGGTATAAAGGGCCCTCTTGAGAACAAAGAGCGATGCCTTAAATTCAAGCTGGCCCTCAACTGAGGAGTGCTTCACTGATAAATATTCCTCTCAGTAGAAGGCTGCATATTCTACTTGCTAAATCCTTCGTTCCTCATCCAAAAAGGTTGTTGTTTGCTCACCAAGCTCCACTCATGAGACACCTCCTTGACCTCTTTTTTTTTCTTTTTCTCTTCCTCGGCCTCCTCATCTACGTCCTTCTTCTTCTTCTTCCTTCCTTTCCTCTTTTTTCTTTTCCTCGTCATCTGACACATACGGGCTGATTACATATCTGATCTTCCTTCAGATACAAGGTGATCTTGGTTCTATGACGAAGGGTCTCTCCAGTGAATGAACCCCCAGCCTAAGACTCCCAGACGTATGGCTCATCATCGTTGTATTTGGTAGTAAAATGACCTTCTCAACAACCAAATAAGAAGAGTAAAACCCGATGCCAAACTGCAGTATGATCCAGCTAGAAACCAAGCAATAGCTGACATTGGAACTTTTTCCTCCCATTCATTGTTGTCCTAAACCAAAGAGCATATGAAATCCTAGAAAGAGTCGAGGATCCGGTTGTGAGAGCATAGTCGAAGGGAATTCTCAGTGGGAATTCCTAGTTTCCATGGCCCTGGGATTCGAAAATAAACTCTAACGGTAAGACTATGCCACATCATTTTTGGCATGACGTGGCAGCTATATGGATAGGCTAGAATTCAAGAGAATGTTGTACCCCACTTAAGGCAAGCCTGCTAATCTGCAAGCTCAAAAGTTCATCTTTCCAAAATTTCAGTCAATTTTCCTTGGAGAAATTTACAGCCATTTCATTTACTTGACATAAAACTGTACTTCGTCAATAACACCACCTAATGTTTCATACTGACTGCACGGCGGTAAGGAAAAAGCACTACATGCAGAACTTCCTTTGCGCAAATGCTGTATTGTCTGTAGTGCAGCAATCATGCCCACTTCATCATAAGTGTCAGAGACAATGCCATCTTCAAATACCTGAACTATTGCCTCATCAACACATGACCACAGGAAAATATGGTGAAGTTTGCTTTCACATTCATCCACTAACCCACATAACAACCCAGTTGCATAAAAAGGTTGGTATGAATACATGTATGTTTGTCATGTTTCTTCAATATCTACAGTTATAAGATAGGTAATGTCAGCAGGCCATTCTATAACACCCATGTTCTAATGCAAGTAACAATATAAACATGCTTATTTCTCCTAAATTCCGAAGACATACAAAAAAAAGTCTATACCCATCAATGAAATAAAGCATGAATCAGAAAGTGCCACTTGAAACTGCAGGATTTGTCCTAAACAGAACAGACTTCAACATTAACAATAAGACAGCTGTAACTCTGCATCTTCTTAACATCTCTAGATCTATAAGATGTAACAAATAAACTACAACGATCAAAACCCTCAGATACAGCACCTGACCATGATAAATGACCACATACAGGAAGGACCGTCTCCGTAGTGATCTGTGAGAAAGACTTCCTGTGGGCATTTGCAGGCCATTTCAACTAAGGTTCAGCACACAGTAAGCAGGCTAAGGGAGAATCAACTTGAATATGCAGCTTCTACCATTGATTAGTGCTACTAATGCTAGACTATCCATTATAATAAGCAACGGCACTTACATAAGAATATTCAAGAAACAGAGCAGAAAAGCAGCTTTATCGTTGTGTACTTCTAGAGCTAGTATTTGAAATGCTGTATAGACCTAAGCTGAGTACCTTGACCACAAGTAATATTTGTGGCAAAAAAGATCCTGCACGTAAGTGCATGTAAATTTGCAGATCTTTACTTCCATGGTAGAAATCTAACATTTATGCCTCAGGAGAGCTATCAGATTGTAAAAGTTTTGTAGCGTAAACAGACAAAGAAGTCATGTGAAACAAAAAAGCCCGACAGACCAACTTAAATTGCTTTTCTTTTATTTGTTCAAAACTGTTTGTACATCAATGATCATTAAACTTGGTATTCATAAATGAACAGAAAGCTGAAGCAGCTTTCATGTTGCTCCTTTTTTCTGCTAGATCATGTAGTGAATGATTCTCCACACCCGCATTGCTCTTTTGAATTTGGATTTATGAAGATAAACTCTGATCTGTACACGGCCAATGAAGCACGCTAAGCTTCATGCAATTTCTTAGAAAACTCCTTAAAGTGATTGTTCACTTACTTTAATCGGTCTTCAATATAGTCCATTTTGGTGCCAATCACATGCATCAAAGCCCGAGGATCAATCAGAACCTTCACTCCTTTGTCTTCCACTAATTCGTCAAATTTTCCCTTCTCCTCTGGATTATCAATTTCCAAAAGAATTAGAAGGCTGACAACCCCATATGAATGTAATTCACTTGTACCAAGCAGTGATGTAGTTTCCTGATACTAGAGGAACATTAGCTATAAAGGATTGCCCAGCCATAGCAGTTGAATTTTGAAAAACAGAGGAGAAAAAGAGAAAGAGAAAGGCAAATAAGACGCATAACAAAGCAAACATCCGTGATGAGTGAAAAAAAAATATGAATTCTGCTCAAAACAGCTTGCCTGCAGATAAACTCTTGTATGCAGAGATATGCATGCATCTTGATACAAAAACATATGAAGTCCTTAAAAAAATAAAAAGAATACTTAGTAAGTTTGTTTTCCATGTAGACCATTGAACATGTACAGATCCAAGAAATCATGGATCCACTTAGATACTGTCGTGATAGACCCAAAACTAAACTTAGGATGCAAGTTGTTACGATACATAGGCAGGGTAGCCGCAACGGGCAACCAAAAAGCCAATAAGAAAAATATAAAGAAAATAAAAGAATGCATCCAGGAAGGAAGAGAATGGAAGAGACTGCCTTTATGCGCATTGATCTATGCACTTGGGTATCCTCTTCACGTCTAGACCTAATGCATTTGGTTCTAACTTCTAAGTCACTATGTTCGCTGTAACGCTCAGTAAACATTGAGAAGCCAAAAAAGAACAAGCACGCAACCGCAGACTCAACCCAAATCACTAGTTTAAAGATGACTACCAACTGGATTGGACAGCCCTATTCAATAATTTAAGTTTCTGACGAACAGGGCTCACCTGTGTAATTCAGGGTGTAAGACAATCCGTTGCAGCCCCGAACTTTGACTCCCAATTTTAAGTAAGGTTTTCCTCTCAGATTAAGCAGGTATCTGATCCTATTTGCTGCAGTTTCGGACAATTCAATTGCCTGCTTTCTCAAAGGCGCACCCCCAACTGAAGACCCCGCTTTGATGAGTGCAGCTGCATACATTCTGGTCCGACCTCTTTTAAACAGTTTATAAACAGTTTAGTTCAGTTTTGGCAATTAATTTTTATCATGGCATATGGATTTTTTTTTTTTTTTAGCATTTTTGCACAAACCGATGGAGGGAGGGTCCCATAGGCCAATTGGCCTCCGTGGACGATCTATTCTAAGGCTATCCATGTTGCAGGTGGGTATTTTTATCAGGTGGATTTCGACCCTTTGATTTTATCCACGGCCAGAGAAATTAGCGAAATTGTAATCGGTTACGGGCGCGCTGGAGTCATTTGGATTCTTCAGACCCATTTTTCTTCCTTTGCATGTCTTGTGTGGAGTGGCTTTTCTCCAAAAGTAGCTACGTTTCATGAATGTGAAAGGATTAAGTCATTCATGAAGTGCTTCATCTAGCTACATCTTTTAAAAACACAAAAAAAAAATAAAAAAAAATTAGAAGCTTGCTATGGAAGCATTGGAGTTGGAATTGGAGTTCTTATGGAGTTGGAGTTCATATGTGATTCCGAGTTTCTTGTTCCTAGATTAGAAAGCTTACAAGCTCTAATTTCCATTCTATATATCTACTCAAACGCTTGAAATCCAATGTCAATTAGGTTTCAACAATCCGTATCTCCTTCTATTTCTATGAATTTGATTTTTTGGAGCAAGGCTTGCAATGAATTGATTAATGTTTGTGTGCTCTTCTTTCTATTAGAATGGCCAGCTTCATGCTATCTTTGTGTTTGCATTGAATCATGCAAGGGTTTCAATAGAACCAGGTTGTGTTCTAAAGCCTATTACAAACGAGCAATCGGACTTGTTAGTGATGCCAGCGGCATTATACATCAGCTAAATTTAAAGATGGATCCTTTCTTGGAAGCAGACCAGCCATATCTAGTAAAGGAAAGGATAAACTTCAGAAGCTAATACATAGTTATTACATGATGTTTATCACTTCAACTTTGTTGCTCCTCTGGGGATAATATAGGATCATCAGGTTGCACCAGGACACCGCCAACAGCTGCAATTGCCAGTTTTATTGTTGGATCTCAGTGACAAGCCATCTAACCACCTTGCTCAGCTATGCGAGTTATTGTACTTTGTTCAATGTGGAAAGAGTAGTGCCAACAACTGCAGTTGCAAGCTCTAGGTTGCAGCTCAATCACAAGTTATTTAACTGCCTTCCTCAGCTATAATTTGCATGCATTTTGGCATGTGTGGACTATTGTACTTCAAACTATAAACTTCAAAACAACATCACCATGAATGGGCTAGAGCGAGATGTTTTTATGGTACCTTGCTTATGGAAATGTATGCCAAATGTAGGAGCCTTGAAGATGCACGAAAAATAAGTTTTTAACAAAATAGGTTGTATATGGAATATGTTATCTTGGAATACTATGATTGCAGCTTATTCCCAAGCTGGGCATCTTAAGGAGGATGTTCAACTTGTAGAGCAAATGCAGTAGGGAAATTTGAGGCCGAACAAAACCACCTTTATCACTATTCTAAAAATATGTACTCAACCAGTGCCTCTATGCCATAGCAAGGTTATTCATGCTTGCACTAGAAAAAAGTGAATATTATGCTTATGAGGACTGTTCAAAATTGAGATCCCTGCTCTGCATTGGAGGAAGGAACATTGAGTTTCCAGCTTCAAGTTGTGAAGAAGGGAGTACGTATTGTTGTTGTTACTTCAGGAAGGCTCAAGGATATGCTTGCCAAGAAGAAAATAAACCTTGACAAATGTAGTTATTTGGCTTTGGATGAGGCTGATAGGCTTGTAAACTTGGGGTTGGAAGAGGACATTAGAGAAATATGCGATCATCTCAAGGCTCAAAGACAACCCTTGCTTTTTCCTGCTACAGTCTGCAGCCTAGAACTCTGGCATTTTATGTCCCAACAAAATGCATTTTGTTTTGTTTTGTTTTATTTATTAAAAGGCATTTGTATCTTTGCCTATTTGCATTGCAAGCAGGAAATTGTTCCTAATGTATCTCTTTCCTTTGTTCTACCAAGCCATCTAACCACCTTGCTCCGCTATAATCTGCATACATTTTGGCATTTTAGAATTATTGTTCTTTAAGTTGTTCCATGTGGAAAGAGCGCAGATCGCGAGTGCCAACAACTGCAATTGCAAGCTCCATGTTGCAGCTCAATCACAAGCCATTTAACTGCCTTGCTCAGCTATAATTTGTGATTGATCTTTGAGGAGTATTTGGATGTGCGCTCTTATGCTTAGGCAGGTTGTTTCACTCAGAGGGTCTCTGCTTATCTGCTGAGATTTTATTCCTGTCTTTGCTTGTGTACTTGTACTAGATTCTTTGATTCAATAAAGTCTGACGTCCTTTAACAAAAATATAATTTGCATGCATTTTGACATGCGTAGACTATTGTACTTCAAGCGATGCACTTCAAAACAACATAATCATGAATGGGCTACAGCAAGATGTTTTATGGTACCTTGCTTATGGAAATGTATGCCAAATGTGGGTGTCTTGAAGATGCACAAAAAGTAGGGTTTTTTTAAGAACTTTTCTCAATATATTAAAAGAATAACAATAGTACAAGGTGAGTGAGGAGCAAGAAGAGCTGCCCCGAAGAGGCCGCAATACCCCACCACTCCATTGTCATCTCAACTACAACTGCACAAAGCATCCATCATTATCCACTACCCCCAGAAAGTCACGCCAGATGGCGAACTTCCTCTCTGCCAACCCCAGAAATACCTGGAAACTCTGAAACAACTTGTACCTCAACCGGGGAATCAAGGAAGCCGAGGGCTGCTGGACTCCCTGAAAAATCCACAATCGCCGTCGCTTCCAAATCAGCCAGACTAGCCAAGCCACACATAAGTGCAAGGCTTGTTTCCGTGGCAGAGGCCAACCACCAGGATACACATGCAGGAGCAACTGCTGGCTAGTCAGCCGAACCTGAAGCTGAGCCATGACCCAGTCCCAGGCCGCCTGTAGATGAGGTTGTATAGAGAATATGTTATCTTGGAATATTATGATTGCAGCTTATTCCTAAACTGGGCATCCTAAGGAGGCTGTTCAACTTGTAGAGCAAATGCGGCATGGAAATTTGAGGCGGAACAAAACCACATTTATCACTATTCTAAAAGTATGTACTCAGCCAGCAGCTCTATGTCATAGCAAGTTTATTCATGCTTGCACTAGAAAAAAGTGAATACTATGATTATGAGGACTGTCTAGAATTGAGATCCATGCTCTGCATTGGAGGAAAAAACATGAGTTTCAAGCTTCAAGTTGTAAAATTGTTGTTGTTACTCCAGGAAGGCTCAAGGATATGCTTGCCAAGAAGAAAATGAACCTTGACCAATGTAGTTACTTAGCTTTGGAGGCTGATAGGCTTGTAAACTTGAGATTTGAAGAGGACATTACGAAAATATGCGATCATCTCAAGGCTCAAAGATAAACCTTGCTTTTTTCTGCTACAATGCCAAAGAAATTTCAAAACTGCCCTGGTAGAGCCTGTTATAGTCAATGTAAGTAGAGCAGGTGCAGCAAACTGGATGTCACTAAAGAGGTTGAATATGTTAAACAAGAAGCTAAATTAGTATATCTGTTAGAATGTCTTCAAAAGTCAGAGCCACATGTGCTGATCTTTTGCGTGAACAGAGCTGATATTGATAAAATTCATGAGTGCCTCTCGGGGGATCCACCTTCTTAGTAACACATATGCCACCTACGTGTATAGGGTGGTAAACAAAACCTCCTATATACGCTATTTATATGCTAATTTTAGATTAAAAACCCCTATTGTACAATATTTGAATATTGCTATAGACAAAACCCTTCTCGAACTTATACATCATTTTCTCGTTAAAAAACCCTCCTCTACGCCATAATCGTACCCAAAAAAAAAAAAAAAAAAAGGGAAGGGGGGAGATAATTTTTTCCAATCCCAAAACAAAATAAGAGTCATAGTATCAATTAAATATGATTAAAACTAAAAATTATTAAGAAAATCCAATCTTTCTGGTCGGCCCTCCCTGTATACTATGTATAACCCCTCCCATTCTTGTACAGAAACTCTGGGGAAAAACCATATTTTTTTTCTTACGTATACTAACGGGAGAGCCCTAAATTTGGACCCCTCCCAGCCATGCACGTGGCATTTGGAGGGTCTTATAGGTAGAAGACTGAAGACTATACACAAAAAGGATTCTCTTTGATAAACATTTTCTGCCAATGTAATCTTGACATGAATTTTACTGTGGCAGGTGTTATGCTGGACATATGCTATGTTACTACTCTTTTGCAAGGTGTTGACGAAGATGTCAACTATGCAGGACCTTTCAGATGATGCAAGGTTTAGTTTATGATTCTGGAGTGATTCTATAAGCTCTAAAAATCATGGAATCGCTTTTACTAACCACAATTAGAGAGCAAGTACTGCAGCCCAGAACTCTGGCATTTTGTGGTCCAATAAAATGCATTTTGTTTTGCTTCTTTTATTAAAAAGGCATTTGTATCTTTGCTTATTTGCATTGTAAGTAGGAATTTGTTCTTAATGTATCTCTTTCCTTTGTTCTACATTGCAGAGACCAAAGATGGTCTTAACTTGCAGGTCTTGTTCTATCAATGGGTAAGTCACATTTCAATTGGCAGTTTCTTGCACTTGGTAATTATCGTAAGACATGAAGATATGGTAATTTAAGCACTAGGCCCATAGACAATGAGAGTAAAGCATGCAATCAATGATGCGAGCATACAGGACCATGGAGGGATCCCGGAACAAGTTTGTAGAAGGAAAACGCAGTGCTTTTAGTAGGAGACATAAACTGTGTTCATAAATAAATAGATATTTATTGTCCAGATGTAGATCCATCTCCTTTGTTCCCTCTATTTGGTTTGATAATTTTATGCGATAGCAATTGTTGATTACCAGTCTTTGTAACTTCTGTCCAGCATTCAGGACATAAGGAATACAAGTGAATCAAATCTGATTTGATCAGGCGACCTTCAGAATATGTCCTGGTATATTCCGAGACCATATGCATGTTTATTCTGTTTAGCGGAACATTGTCAAAGAGATCAATAAGCACACTACATGGCAAATGGAACTACAAATATTCTTTATGCTTTTGCATTGCATTGTAACTTAATTTTAACAATTGTAAAATGGTTGCCTATTGAATACTTCTATGTCCATTCTAATCATACAAAAAAGTTGCATATTCCAGTATCAAAACAGTTTCAGAATATTCAGGTTTAGTTACACTCCAGATCCAGAAATTGCTTCTAAGAACTGGGGAGCTACTGAAGTTCTGGCCTTATACTGACAACCTCTCTTGCCACGGTTACCTACCTACGGAACAATGAAGTTGATACAAGACCATTGTTTTTCGTGTTGCTAAGCTTTTTCACTTTTGGATTCTATTTACCTTGGATGCACAGGTTTTGGCTCTTTAGAATCCATTTCAACGACGACTTGTTGTTCATGAAGCTAGATGTTTAGAGATATGGTTTAGTTGGTTGGATGAAGTGGATTTTCTTTTAAGACAAATGAGATGTGATATTTTAGAGGAAATGATGTGTGTTATATGTACTCATGATACCATATACAATATTAGATCTCAAAAGAAAGAGGTATAAAGAGGCCCATGTTTTACTTGAAAAGAGGACATCTAGTGTGTACTGCCACATTCTTGTGGGAGGGTATAATTAAAATTTTGTTTATAAACATGCATTAACAATTTGTATGACAGTCTTCCTTTGTAATGTAATAATAGCATTGCATGTTGTTGTTTGACGAGGTAACATAATAGGCCAGACTATAACTCATAATATCCAATAACAATATCTATTTACAGGAAGCCAAACAATATATCATCATGTCGCATATACCAAACAAGCGGTCGTAACTCGCAATTCCTTTTGGTGCCATGCTCATATCAAACCAAGCCAGAGCTTTACCATGAAAATGCATTGTTACCACTTAGAGAGGTATACATTGAAAAATAGATTTATTATGAGCTCCTTATTTTATTTGAATCATAACATATTCGAGAAAAGAACTTTTCAAACTTACTTTATCAGTTTTTTTTTTTTTTTTTTTAACCTATTGTTTAGATATTATCTTGATCTCTTTGTACAAATGCCGAATGTAGAGTTCCTTTGCTTTGTGGTTCTTTGGTATCGATCTGTCCTGATCCATGCATTTCTGTATGTCATTTCCTTGTAGATCCAATTTTGAATTTAACAATAATAATTGGTTATGTGCAGCTAATCATTTCTAGAATGCTAGTTTCTATCAAGTCAACTTCAGATGACAGCCGTTGCATGGCTTTGTTACCACTTTTGCTGCTAGAATGCTAGTTCACTTGCTTCACGTGTTAACATATATGGGGATTTTAGGATGTATCAGCACCCAAAGCCATAATATCTTATCTTTAGTTCAATTGCCATGTCATTATATGTTGATCAACATCTTAACTGATTTGCAGCAACAAATCCATTGCTCATTGCATTGTGCATGCAAAACAACAAGATTTGAGTAGAGGTAGGCAAGTCATGTATCTTTTACTATGTGTAGGTGCCATTTTTCTATCAACAACTACACCATATACAGTTAAAACTAGATAACTAGATGACTGTTTGTTTATATGTCATAACCCATTCTTTATGTATACAAGCTTTAGCTTCACACATTAGTTTTTCCTCATCCCCCTGCCTCATTCTATGCATTGGCTCATGATTCCAACTTGCCCTTGATTTTTTTTTTTTTATAATTGTCTAGAAAGAGATATATTTTAAGCGGTAATGAGCTGCAAAATTGCTTAGAAGTAATGTAATTATGAACCAAGGATTCAAACTTGACCATCTATGCTCCATTGTTAATAAGCAACATGAGGTTAGAGTCACTTGAATGTTGTCGTCTAAGATATACTGGTTACAGATGCAGATGCAGTACAGAGGTGTGGAGAAATTGCATTTGTTGTAAAGGACATCAAGGATTCTGGCATCGGCCTTTCATCAATGTCATAGAGTTTTCTTATATACTGCACATACTAGAGGAGGATGCCAAATTGAGCATGATAAGATTGCGCATAATAAAGCTATAGATGCCTTCGCAATATAAGCTAGTTGTATAGAGAAATGCAAGAGTTAAAACTTGTGCAATCTGACATTTGAATACGATGCAACGCTTCACGCTTGCAACATCAATGATGTATTTTTAAATGCCAGTGCTTTAGAACCAACACAAAATAGGTCAGAAGATAATGCACAATTAATTTCTAATAATAGGTGTCCCTAATGCTAATGTTGTCACAAAATGCATTATTTATAATTATTTATAATTATAGTTTTTCCAATATCAAACAACTCCATATTTGTTGGGCACCAAATTATACAATTTGGAGACTGGTAGCAACAAAGTCGAGGGAATGAGAGATTCTTTGAAATGTTCTTAGAAGATAAAACTTTATTGTTAATTTCAGTAGCCTTCTATTCTATTCCTATGCAACTACATGATAACCTAGCAGCCCAAACCGTTTCTATCGCTTAATTGTGTGAAGGATCAACAGAGGATAGTTAAGGGGCCACCAAATAACCCAATCCACTTTTGTCCCTAATATGTTTGTCTGGGCACAATGCGAATTTTCATGAAATTCTAAGCCATTTAATCTACAACACCTTTGCAGTATTAAGGATAGTGTTCCCACTGGATTTTACACCATCTACCTATCAGGAAGCACCACATCTGTTTGGGGTACCAATAAGGGATAAAGCAAGTGTTTATATGTGGATGAGAGCACATAAGCCATATGGTGCTAAAAGCATTTATTTGAGGAGATATAGCAAATATCCAGTTGTAGTTTTGTTATAAACAAAGAGTCAAACAGATCAAAGACAAGTTACAGGTTGTCAATCCATTTGAGGAAGGACAATTAGTTTTGTGCAGTACCACTAAGAACCATCTATCCAAATTCCAAAGCCCATGGGAAGGCCCATTTTTTATTGACAAAGTGGTACCAGGTGGGGCCTTCTACTTGATGACTCCAGGGGAAGAACTATTGCCTAATCCTAGAAATAGAAAGAATCTTAGGTCTTATTTTGTTAGGGAAGTGCAATTCTAAAAGATTATATTGTGGTGTAGCTCTAATTACAGAGAATTGTGGAGATTTTTTGGGTTACAGCAGGTCGATTTTCTGAAAATACAAAGGGTGATAGTTCCATAATATATGATCTATCCCACACCAAAGATGCGTGTTGACAATATGAATCCAACAAGCTATGGTGCAGGTGAAACGGAGCTCTAAAACTCCAGGTATCATCTTTCAAAGTTTTCCACAGTGACAGAGGTTTCTATTTCGTCACAGTCATTTTGGACCAGTTTGTTGTATATCATTTATTTGGCTTTTCAGGAGGTTAATTCTCTTTCTAAACATACATGTAAATGTGTCATTTAGGGACATGTCCCAAGGACCATAGTAGTATATTTTGTTGTGGGTTCTCCACCACGGAGTGGCACATTTTTCCACTGTGGTCGCCAATGTTGGGGTGGTATATGAGACCACTGTATCACTATTGTGGTGTATACATGGTCGTATATGGGGTGTACACACATGTATATACACACATGCACGTATGCAATGTAAGAGGACTCTGTTCTATCCACCTAAGCAGAGAAAAACGGTGTATCAGAGAGATATTACTTGATCTAGCTATGGAGAGAGAGATTCTTTGTGTTGTGCAGTGTGTAGATCTGGTAATTTGGGGTGTGAGTCATTGAAATTTAGCTTACTTATGAGGTTTGAGTTTGGGCTACAACAGTAACACACTAGTTCTAGCAACTATAGATCTTGAGTTCGAGATCACCCAAAATTGCACTTTGAACTGTTGGGTGTCAAATCTCACAGGCGCAATGTAAAGTGGTTGGGGACAGGGCCCAACATAGCAATGTAGTGTGCTCTGTGGTCACATGTCCAGTTGGATGATGCCTAGTGGCGTGACGTTAAAAAAAAACTATCTATGTATCTATCTATCTATCTTCTTAGAAGAACATCTCCTGGGACGAAAAGTTGGTGCTTTTATTATTTTATGTACAATGTCCTCTTCTTTTGCAGGGCAAGAAATTCCCTTTTTAATAGAATTTGGCTATCTTGAATGCTTCTTGAAAAGTTAAGACAAATAGAGAAGGCAACAAAGGAGCTACTATCTCATGTAAGACAACTATATTTGAGTTGTGCCTATTTTCTTTCATTTTTGCTTGGAGCACATAGTTTTAACATGCTATATTAACATTCTAGCAGAATGATTACTTCTGATTATCTGGGATAATATCCTCAACCTTTATTTCAAGTAAAAGTGTAGTACTCAAATTTATTTATTTATTTATTTAGTAGTTTATTTAGTACAATAACTAATGTTATTTCTAGAGAAGCATATGTAAGAAAAATCATATACTTCACGAGTTCTTGGAATGATTGGGGTTTAATCCACTACCTCTCTTCTTTGCATAGATCTAAAAAACAACTGACAATAAAACTACTTTCTAGGTATAATAATGAACACCAACGTCCTCGACGTTCAAAATGCAATATAATAGTAATGACCTTGCAACATAAAATCAACGTGTGAGACACATTACAGCGACGTCTTGGACGTTGCAAACATATCGTACGTTACAGCGTAAACGATGTCGCATGTGCAACATGACAACAACGAGACAACAATGTAACACCAACATATTAAGGACATTATACCGATCCTAGATGTTGCAAACACGTTGCAAATTATGTTCTAAACGACATCTCATGTGCCACGTGAGAGCAGCGAATGATATACATACGACAATACATAGCACCCAACACCCCCCCCCCCCCCCCGCCCCTCCCCCCACCCCC
>JAANSK020246043.1:0-13759 GCA_011763485.2 Isoetes engelmannii
TCGAATTTCATCATATGTTTGATTCAAAATTAAATTATTTGTACTTAATTGCAACAACAAATCCTGTTTTTTTTTTCTTGCGCCTTTATACGTCGCGTGCGACGTGCCATAGCCACGTGGCATAAACACGTGGCACGTCGCATGCGACGTACTTTTGATGACGTGGCATTAACACATCGTACGTCGTGTGCGACATATCCTGATGACCTGGCAGAGCACGTTGAGCGCGATGTAGTGTACATGGCATGCATTCGTGGCGGCGGTCTGACTACGCACGTCGCGTGCGACGTTGTGGAAGCGTGGCATGCTAACGTGGCAGGCCGGCAGTATACGTCGCGCGCGACGTCTCGGCGAGAACACGTGGACCGAGTACGTGGCTTGTGACGTGGCATGCATTATTGGCGGTCTGACTAGGACACGTCGCGGGCAACGTCTGTGCCAGCATGGCATGCAGATGTGGCAGCCCGAGTATACGTCGCGCGCGACGTTTTGGTGAGAACACGTGGACTGAGTACATGGCTTGTGACGTGGCATGTAATATTATCGGTCTGACTAGGACACGTCACGGGCGACGTTTGTGCCAGCGTGGCATGCAGACGTGGCAGCCCGGCCCTGTGTCGAGCAGCCCGTCCTATGCAACGTCTCTGCGACGTGGGAGCAACGTATGGGCGACGTTTGGGCAATGTATGGGCAACGTTTGTGGCGACGTCTAGGTGCCGTCGCGTGCGACGTGGACACGACGTGTCCCTAGCCACGTTAGGGTGACGTAGGTGCGACGCGACCAGACATTGCACAGACGTGGCACAGACGTCGATATGGATGTTGCTAAACGTCCAATCTCTTGTAGTGTTCGATGAGGCAGGAGGGGGTAATCCTCTCGTGATAATATGAATCCCGGGTGACTAGAGGGTCGTGACGACACACGTCTGTACTCGACTTACTCCCCTTATGCCTACCAGGATGGCACCTGCTAATAGGCGAGTCAGGGTGACACCTGACCCGGAGAGTGTCGAACCCATACTCGACCCGCACGAAGTGACGGAGTATAAGCCTAGTGTGCTATGAGGACCCCTGTAGCCTCCAGTAGGATCCTGCCCTCCGTTCATCACCCTACCACGTTATCTGGTGTTCAATCTCCTCATAGTCCCTCCAGCTAGGTGGGCTCTATGCACATGCCAAAATATAATGGAAATTATATGAGCTAAACTAGAAGCATTCTACAATAGGCTTCTAAGTCTCTAACCCCCTTTCCAATACACAAGAGGTTCGAAAAATAGATCAACCAACATCCATCACATAACTTGATAATAATAGAATAATCATCTAATCCCAATCAACAATCTAAATAAGAGTTAGGGTTCATTGATTAGGGTTCGAATTCGCATCTAGGATCTAGGAAAGCTCTGTTGAACAACGTGCTAACTCAGTTGGAATGCTCAATTCAAGGTGAGTTAGCTAATTATCTACTCAAAATACCTGTTCCTGAAGAACTTCCACCTACTCCTGGCGTCTCCATACTTCTCAGGCTCTCAAATGCACACGCTCCTCGCACTACTGCGCTATCTCCCTTGCCTCCGCTCCAGAACACGCTCTTATAGCGAACGATTCCTGAATCGGAGCTTTCGCGACGATTCAGAATTTCAGCAGAAGGGTGAGTTAAAAGCATGTTTAGGGTTAGGGTTGGCTATAAATAATTAGGTTATGGCCAACACACTTTGCTCCAATACGGTGTTGCCACGTGGTGATACACCTTCACGAGGTGGATGTCCATGTGGCATTTGATATCCCATACCTTGGGTGGCATAAGTTATGTAAATAACTTATGGGCGCACCATCTAAGTATGGTTCGATACCCATATATACAGGTCGTCCTAGACGACTTGTATAGTGATGTGGCCATAGAATATATGTATTCATACTATATATTCTCGGGAAACGTCATATTCTCCCCCCCCCCCTTAGGATAATGTTGTCCGCAGCATTGCACTAAGGTGACGAAACTGCATCAACGTGATACACACAATTTACATTATTATACAACTTAGCGTTATGATGATAAACTTCCGATATATATATTAAGTCAAATTATAGTGTGAAGGCTATATTCACATACAAAATTATATAGCCACATACATATATCAAGTTTTAACATAATTAAGCCTCTAGTTTACACAAAATACTAAGTACTTCTAATTATGTCGTGATGCGCTCTCCTCTGCGTCTCACCTCCTCATCAGTGGCCTGCATGAGCACATCACGTCAGTTTAAATATAAATTTGTGGTTTTAAGGCTCCACCCCCTATAAATTTAACCTACATGCAATTAACATGCTCAATCTAGCCTATCATGTGCCTATGCATATGCTATAAGACGTACATGCCTAAGGCTTTAAGCTGTTGGCTAGGGAACATGGACGACTTGATCCGGTCATCGCCCATAGCTACCTGCTTGACTTAATATACACGACGGATGCAGATATTCCATGTTGAATGCATGCAAGCGCCCTCACTAATCATGGCCTAAGGAACATGTACACATGATCTCATCATCGCCCATGATCCCTTCCTATCACTCAGGGAACTAACTAGACTGGACCCAAGCATGCACTCCCTGCCGAATGCATGCACTCACCACTTCATCGTTGTTGACGAGATCGGTGGCGACTTCCAAATAAGCTAAGATAACTTCAATTAACTCAAAATTTCATAATCAAGCAAAATTTTTAACAAGATTCAAGACAAAAGTTCTTAAAAATCTCCTAGAGCCTTGTCCCGCCTGATTCTTCGCACCAAATTTATGTCCTTAGATATTACTGTCACCCTCTTTGCATGAATTGCACACAGGTTACCTTCTTCAAAGAGTCGAACGGGCTCCGCCTCTGTTGCTTCTTGGGACACCCTTACCATTCCCGGGGTGACTCGGAGGTCTGTCTTGAATTCTTGGATGACCTCTCTCAGCAACTTTTCGAAGGGCAATCATCGAATTAGCAAATTGGTACGTTCCTAAAAATGCCGAATCTCCCGGAAGACCCGGTTGTACACAGAGTTCTGCCCGTAATGCCTCGTCTTGGGCTTCTTCGACTTCAGGGGTGGTTTTTTGGGCCCTCCTATGACATACCGCGCTAACTTTTGCTGGCGGTACCAATTGTTAAACGTCGTCCACCTGCGCATATACTCATTATAAACCGCCATCTTCTTTGCGTGGGCGACATCTTTTTTCACGGCCGCTCACCCGTAGGATACGTCTTGAACTTTGGCAGCTTCGGCCATACCGGATGGGGGTCTTCCTCCCTCTTCTGATTCGTCCTCCCCTTCCTCCCTCTGCTCTACCCGCTCTTTTCCTCGCTCCTACCAATTACTATTCTCGCATTCTTCCTTCTGGCCCTTGTTGCTTCGGGTCTCGGTGTCGAGCTCTCCACTGCCACCGCCTTACCCTTCAGCTTCATCCTGATCCGCTGGGGCTCTTCTTGTTCTCTTCTCGGTCCGTTACCTACCGGAATCTGTTTCTGGCCTGCTATCGCTCGGGCGTTAAGCCTTGGACCTGTGTAATTCTACTTCCATGCCGTGCTTTTGGTTCGTGCCCTTGGTATTAACACAGAAGCCGATTCGTTAATCCGAGGAGAAAGCCTAAATTCACAAATCAAGGAAGGAAAAAGGTACACTGGGCTAATTTTAAAAAAAATGCCATTTTTAAAGGGACAAATTTTTGGGATACATGCAGTTATTAGGGACATATAGGGGTATTTATGGCAACTACCTACTTTAATGATAGACTTAAAATTTTTTATTTTTCTAAAATTTTCAATAGTTTATATATGGTGTAATTTTATGTCACTGCCCACCATTTTCCACTCGGAGCTCCAAATTAGATGATTTTTGTAGGCACAATTTTACACCACATTTACTAGAAAAGTTGACCTTAACAATTTAAATTTGTATAATCTAAACTCTAACTTACGTAACTATGACCCTAATGGGGAAAAAAATTTCCTCCACCTATCGAGGCTCCAAATGGTAACTCCGGTTTCAGTTTTTTCCACTAGGCCAATTAGTTACCTACGTTAGGGTTATGGTCAGTGCTTAATCTTGGTCTACCAAGATCATGCTCTGATACCATTGTGACGCTCCTTGCTCCATATACGATGCCCCATCGTATATGTCGCCGAGAATACCCCATCAGATGGCCTAGCCATCGAATGGGCCCTTCATCAAACTCAAGCCCTAGAATGGTCGGGACTTTGAGCCGAGGAACGAAGGTGTTGTTTACCTTTCCTCAACGGGTTCCTGTACAACGGAAGCATAAACAAACGTAAGCACATACATATAAACACATAGAGCTACCTCGAAGGGTAGCGTAATCCATCCAACAACGCAACAACATAATATACATCAATCTAATACTACACATAGGAAGTTCCTATCCCCACTCTGACACATAAGGGGATAACTGACGGTAAGGGCTACAAGATAGATCAGACCGAGTTATAGCAATGACTTGGGCTGGCATATAGACAATGGCTAGGATTGACCACTCCATCCGCCCCTCCTGTGCATACTATGCATATAGGCTGGATCGTACACTGAGGCGAATGTAGCCTCCGGATACGTAATCTCCCACAATCACCCACAGGGACTACTCCAGGTTGCATCTCCCTGGTCCGATGAGGCAGGAGGGGGTAATCCTCCTGTGATAAAATGAATCCCGGGCGACTAGAGGGTTGTGACGGCACATGCCTGTACTCGACTTACTCCCCTTATGCCAACCAGGACGACACCTGCTAATAGGCGAGTTAGGGTGGCACCTGAACCGGAGAGTGTCGAACCCATACTCGGCCCGCACGAAGTGACGGAGTATAAGCCTACTGTGCTATGAGGACCCCTCTAGCCTAGCCCAGCAGGGTCCTGCCCTCCGTCATCATCCTACTACGTTATCTGGTATTCAGTCTGCTCCTAGTCCCTCCAGCCAAGTGGGCTCTATGCACAAGCCGAAATATAGTGGGAGTTAAACTAGAAGCATTCTACAATAGGTTTCTAAGTCTCTATACCCCTTCCCAATACACAAGAGGTTCGAAAAATAGATCAACCAACATCCATCACATAACTTGATAACAATAGAATAATCATCTAATCATAACCAACAATCTAACTAAGAGTTAGGGTTTATTGATTAGGGTTCGAATTCACATCTAGGATCTAGGAAAGCTCTACTGGTAAAACAACATGCTAACTCAGCTGGAATGCTCGATTCAAGGTGAGTTAGCTAACTATCTACTCGAAATACCTGTTCCTGAAGAACTTCCACCTGCTCCTGGCATCTCCATACTTCTCAGGCTCTCGAATGCACACGCTCCTCATGCTACTGCGCTATCTCCCTTGCCTCCGCTCCAGAGCACGCCCCTGTTGCGAACGATTCTTGGATCAGAGCTTTCGCGACGATTCAGAATTTCGGCAGAAGAGTGAGCGAAAAGCGTGTTTAGGGTTAGGGTTGGCTATACATAGTTAGGTTATGGTCAACAGGCTTTGCTTCAATATGGTGTTGCCACATGGCAATACACCTTCACGAGGTGGATGTCCATGTGGCAATTGGTATCCCATACTTTAGGTGGCATAAGTTATATATATAACTTATGGACGCACCATCTAAGTATGGTTCGATATCTATATACAGCTCGTCTTAGACGACTTGTACAGTGACGTGGCCGTGGAATATACGTATTCATATCATATATTCTCGGGGAACGTCACACCCATTTAAATATGGGTGACGATTATAAACGTATGATATATGTATGGTCGACACATTGTGAATTACATGGTCCTTTCTTGATGCTCTTTCATATGCTTGTATTACATGTGGTAGATTTAAGGCCTCTATGAAAAGGCTGATGTTGTCAAACTTGAATAATGGTCTTGAGGTAATGGCATGTAAGGTCTCCATTACTAGATCATTGTTAACCATACTCGAATCCGTGGTCTCAAGGTGTGGGGCCCTAAGTGATGGAATATGTAGAAGCACCTCCTACTATTCCCGATGGTATTCATGGTTCTACCTTTTCCCCAGCCACGGGACCCCATGGTTATCATGCTATTACAGGTACTTTTCCCCCAATAATCCGTGGTATTTGTCAATCTCCGAGTCATCTGACCGAAAAGCATCACCTTGGCTTTGAAGCAAGCAGCTGCTCATACCACTTGAAAGAGCAAAAAGTGATCCAAATCCGATGATTTTGCAACAACTAGAACTATCCCAAACTCGATAATAGACGCGTTTAATAGAGGACTCTCTTAAAGATATATCCATGTATCATGTGGGGCACGTCTAACCACGTCTTTGCATGTTAGAGATTGGTCAACGAGTATATATATATTTTATATATATTGTATTGATGACATGGAGGGTCATATATCTCAGAGTACATAGTCATATATCTCAGAGTACATATTCCTTGATCTATTGTTAGTCATCTTAAAAAAGAAATATTTGAGATGTACAATAATAGATCATATGAGGTACAATCTCTAAATGATTCCTTGTCAAGCCAGGTGTTTGGCATGCTAGAGAGCAGATAATATATATTATATACTATGTATTGATGGCATTTGAATATGAGAGCACATAACCTTCATTAGAGATTGCTAATATTAAGTTCTTGATGGCATTTGAATATAGAGCGAGCACATAACCTTCATTAGAGATTGCTAATATGAAGAACTTATTGCTACTAGAGGAAACAGACCTCTCATCGAACTAGGAGGGCACATTAACCTTTCATTAGAGGTTGCTAATTTGAAGAGCTTACTTCTACGGGACAAGACAGACCTGTCATTGAGCTGGAGAGGCTTAAGATTTTCTTGCCTGGAGAGTGCTGATTGGAAGAGCTTAGACTGAGTAAGACCTAAGCTGAAGAGCTTCGACTTGAGTAGTATGCTTAGGCTAAGCAAGATTCAATGTGAAGAGTTTAGACTAAGTAAGATCCAGACAGGATGGGAGAAAAAAAAAGAAGAAGAAAACAAAAGGGTATCTTGTTTTCCCTCCTAGGTGGAAGGGAGGTGGGAAAATAAGGCAAGGTTGGTGGTTAAAAGGGAACTAGGATTGTCATAATGGGTACCTTACAAACATGTGCTCCTCCATCCCAATGGAACTTTATTCATTTCCCCTTCCCGCCACCACAAAGGTCTCCCCTCCTCTCCCAAAACCAAAACAGAGCCTCCATCTTTCCGATCCAATCCCCCCCTTCCGCCTGCAATTCTGCTTGCCGCCCTCTTCCTCTTCATCCCTCTCATTTCCACCTTGCAACCCAAATGCTTGATGCAGAGCTTTTCTACCCAGTTCTTTTCCTTGCGGTTTGGATCCTGTTGCCCAGCCTTCTATCCTCTTCTTTCTTGCCACCTGCATTGCCATAGTCTATTGCAATATCGGCTTCGTTGATCAAGATTCGTGCTTCATCTATCTAGAACTATGGTAATGGATTTTGTATTCTGTTCTTTCTTTGCCTTCGTTATAGTCGCCAAACAAGTCAGATATGTGTCTGTGGTCGAATGTGGGTTGCCAGGAATCCCCGGTGAAATTAAAAATATTGATCACTTCTACCCTCTTCCTATACTGCATTTGTATGCCAATCTTGGCTTATTTTGGACTCCTTAATAACATCCAATTAACTTCCAAACCTTTGCATAAATGCTTACATGTCTGTCAATGAACATGGCACGTTGGGTGATACAGGTGCAATCTTGTAGTAATCCAAAGCTTATCTTCTTTGTGTTACATACAAACTTGATATGTGATATGGTTGCTTTGGCATGTCTGATTTATTAGTAAGAAAATTTGGCTGTATTTTCTGCGCTTCACATGCAAAAATTGGCAACAAAAGGCATATTTTATATCTACAGTTCGGTTTTAAAGTCTTTACCGTATTCAGGTGGCTCCTCAATACTTTTCCATGGTACGGTTGTAGACATGGATTCCCCCAAAAGGGAATGGACTCCATCATCTGAGCTGCAGGTATTTTATCCCTTCTTGCTAAAGTTGCGAAAGCTAAAATGTCCTTACAGTTAGTTGGCAATCAAATGTCATGGTTATAGCAAGATCAAATGATAAGCCGCATTTACTGGATTTTTCAGTTTTATGTAGCTACAAATGAGTGTCAGCAAATGCAAATGAGAACTTAATTTGAGTGTGAAGTACTAGTGCTTGAAACTGTAAGAGCCTTACTGTAGTTGTTAACTTACGTGCTTTTTGTTGTTGCTGATGCAGGGTTCTCCTCTCTTTAAGTTCTTATGCAGTCTTTCACCTATAAAGCCAGCAAGATCAGTGCATGTAGCACAGACATATTCTGAACTGAGTTTTCCTCCTCCACCTCCAGTTTTTGCGTCACCAAAAAACCAAAGGTTTGAGAAAGGGTAGGCTTATGATATTATCACCCATGTCAGCATTTATTACTTACTCCATTCTCTCTTTACTTCTGTATAAGCAACCATATTCGGTTTAGAGGATCAGCTTTGTAATTTGATTGTTCTCTGTTTTTTGCCATACCTTTTATGCGCTGCAATTCACAGACAAATTGCCTTTCCATGAAATTTTATATTGGACACGTGGGGGAGCTTCTCTTATGCCGTATCTACTATTACATCAATGTTGTTGAGTAATAAGATAACATGAACAGTACGCATATACAATTATTTCATCTGCATGTGGTGATAATATGCATATTCTGCTACAGGAATAAATCAGAGGACCCAGGTGGGAGAGCATTTGGAGAAGAGGAAAATTGCTGGACATCTTCTGCAAAATACACATTGGACAGCAGCATTTGCCAGGTTTCTGGTGGGCAGGAAGTTATCACTCGCTCCTTGCGTCCTTGTGAGCAGACACCGCCAGCTAGGCACCAAAGAGATGAATCTGTGCAGATAACTTGTGCAAGCAATAAGGTTTCCAAGCATGATACAAATCAAGTGGTTGAAGATGGTGAAAACCAAGCAGGTTCAGAGAATGATTTTTATTTCAGCAACAAACTCCAATTGACAGAGGTACAAAGAGGAAATGACTAGTTACATTTGGACTATGGTTAAAATGGTTTTTGACGCTTCAATTTTCTTGCAGCTGCCAAATTTTCCGTCAGAAGATGCAAGATGTACGGAACCCGCTGCGATTTTGGCAGAGTCTTTGTGCGACTTTTCTAAAGTAGAATCATTGGACTTTCATAAAGCACAGCACATTCCACCTTGTGTAACGAAGCTTGCGAATGATACATTGATAGAGCATATTCAAGATGGGGGAAAATCCTTCAAAGTAAAGAATGAGTTAGCATTTCTTTTAGAGTTTGTTGCTTTCAAAATTTGGCCTTAGAAAGTCAAGGGTATTCTTAAATTTCGTGCTTCGTAATGCATGTGCAACATCAAAGGTACTGTTTTATGGAAGAACCTAAAAGACTTTGTGTCATGTATAGTCCTAAGTGCTAACATCAAAACGGTTCATAGCATTGCATTTCATGGCTTTGTAGATTGGGTAAAAGATCTTGTTTAAAATAGGATGTGAGACATTCCCTCACAAAAGCTTTATGTCATTTTTATAACAAATGTCATAGTTGTTTTCCTTAATAGCAGGTGGTTTTTTTTTGGTTTTCTGCTCTCATGCATGTTACCTTTTTGTTCCCTATCAAAATACCAAAACAAATAAAGATTTTTTGTAGTTAAGCGAGGCAGAGTAATTGGAATTGTGTTCGAGGGACTGATAATGCTGATCTGTAGGGGAATGTCACTAATCGTGGTCCACGTCGACGGTGTCTTGACTTTGAGACAAATGAGTTTCAAGAAATTAGCAATAGTTCTTCCATGCAAGATTCTACAAGTCATCCACAGGGAACACGGTCTGCATTAAATTCAATGGAAAACTTAGATGGAGTAACTACCATTTCTACCAGTACTTCTGCATCTTCCAAGAGTGAATTCGTATCGGAAGAGAGAGGCACTTTGTCAGGATTGACATTACACTCCAATTTTCAGATGACAAAATTATCAGAAAGCTCCAGAAGATTGAGAAATCCTGGAGTCTCTCCCACAATTTCCTCTAGTATCGGATTACATCTAAATAGCCTTTCTGGCACTGCAGGATCGACAAGCAATGCAAAAGATTGTATTCCAGCATATGTGCCATCTAGAAGTGGACGTTCTTGTGAGGCTCAAGCAGGAGCTGAGCCGAACAAAGGATGTGCAAATTATGGGCCTGGTTTACTGGTCTCTATGGTAGAAAAGTCACAAACAGATGAGGAATTGCGGGGCAATCCAAGGATAATCAAGTCCACTACACGTTTCCGGTCTGTGACCCTCGGCATTCAGTCATTTGAAGCATGTCTGCCTTGCGGTGTAGAAAGGAGTGCAAGTCCTGTGGGGAGAAAGCGATTGCAGCTACTTCAAGAATCTAGTTGTCAAGAACATTCAGAGTTGCAAGAGAAAGCACGAACTCCTAGGAAGAAAAGGTACTTAATACATTTGTTTTGTAAATATATAATGAGTATTTTATGATTCAGCTCCGTATCAAGCTGGATCTTTTGACACTTCCTGATGGGTGGAAAAACAAATCATATCTACTCTACTCCGACTAATGTTAATTTTTATTTTGCTGTTTCCACCAAGTGTGCTTGTATGAACTAAAGCTTCTGCTCGATGTCTAAAGGAAGTCACTTTCTGATGGAGATGGATGCAAACACTGCAATTGCAAGAAATCGAAATGCTTAAAATTGTGAGTACTTGCATATTAGGAATCTCCACATTATTTCTGCTGTTAATTATATTGATTGTAATAGAAAAGAGCAATTGTTATTTTTCATATTGGGATAAGTTAATATTGAGCAGGCTAATTTTGCTGGTTTCGCCTTTTGAAAAGAAAAGAAATGACGTTTAAATCTTTCAATGGTAAGATAAAAAATAGATCTTATACCATGTGGGTCATACTTTTGTAGCAAGTTCTCCCTACTTTGGTATTTCGCTATAATCTTTGCTTGAAGTGAAGAGACTGCCAAGCATTTGTGGTGAAAGAGAGAAGCATTGAACCATTCCAAATTTGGGCATAAATGTAGATCAAGTGCCACTACTACTGGGAAATATATGATGTTTACATTTAAAGGACAAGCTTGACATTTCCAGCCCAGCAAGCTACAATGTTTTCTCGTACTACACTATCCGAGGAAGGTCGCCAAACTCCTGATTCTGTTGCACTCTAAGCATCAATGACTATTACAATGGCTTCTCTATGTTTTATTTGATTTGATTCATTATCACCCAGTCCAGGCCCCCTGTTCCATATGTTACAACTGAATCATTGTTGGCCGTATTGGTATACAGGTATTGTGAATGCTTTGCTGCTGGTGTGTATTGTGTGGACTCTTGTGCTTGTCATGGATGTTTCAATAAACCCGAATATGCTGAGACAGTTTTGGAAACACGAAAGCAAGTAGAATCACGCAACCCCCTTGCATTTGCGCCCAAAATTGTTCAGGCCTCCGAGTCCTCTCCAACAAATAAGGTAGGTTTTCGAATTATTGATGTGTGAAACGGGATCATCTCATATTTGTTTCTTTATGCAGGACCCATGCACTGACATGTCAGCATCTGCTAGGCATAAGCGCGGCTGCAACTGCAAGAAGTCACATTGTCTAAAAAGATACTGTGAATGTTACCAGGTGGTTCTTGTGCTAGGATGAATTATTTAACATTTGATTTTTTGCTGAGCTTCTCTTTTATACAGGCTGGCGTTGGTTGCTCTGAAGGATGCAGATGTAATGGCTGTAAGAACATGTTTGGAAAGAAGAAAGGTATACACCTGTGACAGTTATCTTCCTGTGGAAAAGTTAAGTAAGATTTATTTGTCTTTCTCAGCTTCAGACGATGCTGAAGAACAAGAGTCTTATGCTGATGCTGATCCTGATACATCAGAATTACTGCCAGAAACTAACAGAATTCTAGATGGAAGTCAACCACATGATACAAAGTTAAATCAGTTGGTTCCTCATACGGTTTCCCCAATTACCCCCACACCAGATCATTCATTGTGAGTTCTAAACTTACTATACATGCGTACATGTGCTCAAATGGGTCCAATATCACATCATCATGATCTATCATTGTTGAATTGCTGTTAAACATCCTTACTGAAGTGCATTGGAAAATTACAGGTTAACCTCTTCTGCATCATGGTCAGCGTGTAACGGGGATGGTAGAAATGAATCAACGAGGAGAACCTATGTAGTACAGTGGGTGCACTCTACCAATGTGGATGAGAAGAATGAACAGGAATTGAAGCCTTTGGATAATAAAAACGTGGGAGTTGAGCAACAGTCACCACAATGGAATGAACTTAGTGAATTATGTACAATCACTCCAGCTGCTCAACATCCTTTGCGACCACCACCATCATTTTCTACAACGGGTAAAACATGCTCTTTATTATTGTCAAATGGAGACATGCAACACTTGAGCACTGAATTGAAGTATGGTAGAATGGCATCACCCTTTGATATGTCCTCTGTGTTTGATACCAAGGATAGTTTGGCCACTGAACATCTATCTACTTCTCAAGGTAAATCAGATGTGATTGGAACTGCTTCTGAAGATGACAGTATGCCTGAAATTTTAAGGGAAGGACAGTCCACCTCTAATGGATCACCTAAACAGAAACGCATAACACCGCCTAGGCCTGATGGCTTTAGGCGTATAACTAGCCCAGTCACAAGGTCGTCTCCAAGGCTATTGGCAGGTCGAAAAATTTGTCTTCAAGCTTTGCCTTCACTACCACCGGTGACTCCTTACAGTTCTGTGTATGGACAAGGAGTAAGTGGCAAGCAGAATTAATGAACAGGAGTAGCAAGCAGAAGTGATTAAGAGACGAAACCAAGCTATGCCTGGGGGGTTACGAGGGGCAAATGTATGGTGTAAATAATGGAGGAGCTTTCTACACTTATATTATTCCTGCTGCAACCTGTTGCAGTTTACATAAAGTCCCTGGGATCATCATGGTAACATGGTCTATACCAGATGTTTTTGCATGCCCTTGTAATAAAACATGGTTGGCAATTTGGTTCAGAAGGCGTTATCAGTTGGGAAGTCCTACACTCTAAAGATCATGGAGTGAATGCAAAGCAGAATGGACTTTTTTCTAGAATCGAACTATATATCAGCATCTGGTGATCTACTAATGGAGATGGTTACTGGAGCTAAGATTGTGTTAAAAGACTTATTCTTTAGCAGTTTAATATTGTCAAAGCTCACAAACATGTTAGAAAGCTCACAAGCATGTCAGAGAGCAGACAATGTTGGAAATTATTTCTTACACTCGCCTGTAAAAACAATATAATACCGTGTAATTTATACCTATATTTTCTTTTGTCAGCCACAAAATCCAGGGCAAGGAACAACGAATATGCTTCATAGAATATGTTGTAGTTAAGACCACCTTTCTAAAAATAGAGTTCTTACATGTGGTTCAGGGCTGTAACATTTTAGTACAAATTAAGATACCGCAGGGTCGAACAAACTTCTTCCTTTGTTTGGACTTTATGATATCGGTCATGACTTTATTGATTTTGCTAGATGGTTTAGTGCTTTCGAAGCCAATTGGACCTTAATGAATACTTCATAATTATATATCAACATATAAAAATAACTGAACAAGATTTAAAAGCTCTCTAGCTAAAGCTAATTGCTTTGACAACCCTCTTAACATTCACCACCTCATCATAACCAAGAATAACCCCCCCCCCCCCCCC
>JAANSK020246054.1:0-23731 GCA_011763485.2 Isoetes engelmannii
AGAAACCCAAATCCACTTGGCTCCTTCCTTGACACGCCTCCATCTTCTGTATTTGAATGTAATGTACAGAGTTTGCTCTCGAATGCAGTATCTCATTCTTGTGCTTTCCTTCATGATTCTGCATTCGACATTCTCGGCGCTGGACCAACCTTCACAGAAATTTTTGTCTAAAAAAAGCTCAGAAGCATTCACTGTATACATCTTGAAAGTTTTCTTCACAACCTCAACGTCCTTAAATAAAGCTATGAACATGTTTGTAGCTATATTTATCTTAACATGCCCACATACTCCGCCCTTTTCTTTCAGTGCAGTCGATATTTCTTGTGTCAGCTTTGTTTTCGCCAGGAAAATTGCAAGTGGCATGGAGTAAAGCTGAGAGAGAGGAGGCAAAGGTACTTCGACTATCTTGCTCTTCCGGGGATAGTATTCATAGCGCCAAAACCAAATTCCCTTTCTTCTGAGCTGCACCGATGTCTGACCTTCAAAGAGTAGAGATCCAATTTCATATGAAAACAATAGAACACGCTCGTTATGGAGCTCGATGGCTCTAGGTCTTGCACATCCGAAAGACAAAGCCCTGGGAGCAAAAGAATAAAATCAGATTATCAAAAATTATAGCAGAAAAGAGGAAACACAGGAAATACACTCACAATTCGACTGCAGTTCAGGAAAAGTTCGACGAGATCGGATTTTCTCTCTTGCCATTTCAGATGGGGTGTAGAAATGCTTAATCTGCACATACATCTGTCCTTTACTCTCGAAGCCGAGGACTATGGCCTTCCAATGAGCAGAAAGATCATTCCTCCTACTGCGCTTGACCCGATGTTCACCCTAAGAAGAGGGCTGCAGAGTAACGAAGCTACCAAGAAAAACATTGAAGGATCCCCAATCGTTTTCCACCGTGATTGAAGAGATCGCCATCTGAAAGCACAATAGAGAGCTAAGCTAAGAAACATCAAACAAACAACAAATCCAGCAGGAGCTTGTGAAGAATACCTGGGAGCAGAGCTTGGCCGCGATGCGAGGCGCGCGAAACAGAAAAAAAACCGGGTAATTATAGAAAAATAAAAAATACAAAAATAAAACGGCGGCAATGATTCCTCCCACCCCACTGAACCTAAAACTCGAAAAGTTTTGGAGTTTGCCGAACCTGCCTATGACTGACACCTGGAACGGAGCTCCAGGCCGGGGTTAAAAAACCCTGTACATGGGCGTCGCGCGATTTGCCAGGCATTTTCCATGCTGCCTCGACTTTAGGCCCTTATAAGACCCCCGCAATCCTCTAATGTGTATGCTCCCCCTCTTTAGATATCCCTCTGCCTGGCACAGATTTCATTCCCTTCAACATGCGTGATTGGGAATGTGATATATGATGACGTGGTAGAGTCTTTTATGTCTGAAACTCGTCTGCTGAATTGTGTTAACATAGTTGGTTGTTTATTGCAGGTGTGCAGGGTGCTGATGGTGTGAATAATGTACATAATGTGGAGCGAGAGGTCATCGTGATTAGCGATAGTTCAGCAGACTCCGCGTCGGAGGCGCATTCGGATGTGGAGTCTGGTAGAAGAGAAGATCCGGATAGTGCAGGTGGTTTTCTAGAAGGAGCTGAGGAATCTGTCAGGAGCATCTTTGAGGACCTTCGTTTAGCTCTTGCAGAAACACTCGAGCGTATTCAACTGGAGATTGAATTCCTGGAAGAACATGGCATGTTGGAGGCCGCAGTCCTTCGCCCGCACCTTAACCTTTGCAGAGGGCTCTTGCTTCGGGAGCTTTGAGAACTTGATGTTCTCAGGCGCCGACATGATCATGAACAACCCCTTCCAAAATGGAGGAACATGGGCCCTTGAATTCTGTGTGCATCCATGTGTATATGCAGGTGTCTTATACAGTATCTCTTGAGTTTAATGTCCTGTCAATTTCTGCAGAGGAACCCTATGTTTCTTTAGTTTCATGTGCATATCAAGGTTCTCGGAGTGGATGCTGCTATGCTCTCCACTTTCAGAGTTGTTTAATGGCTTGTATTCTGTATGAGAAATAGCTGTGAGTAGTGCCTTATCACGGTTGATACTGTTGTATATTATGGTGTTTTATATTTCGCTGTGGTGAATGGTATGTAAGAGAGCTGTTTAATCGCCTCTGTATTGTATCAGAAGTACCTGTAATCACTGTGTTGACGTGTTTAACAGCACTCTGTATATCAGTGTTTTGTATTTGAAAGTTTGGATGGTACTGTGTATTTCGGTAGTTGCATTTCTGTATGTTCGATGGTGTCCCTTGAAAACTGAAGGGACCATAGAAACTGTCTATTTGAAAACTGAAAAAAAAAAAAAGGGGTCGCAGATCTGGCATCAAATGCTGAATATCACAAAAAATGGTTCGTCGCATAAAACGTATAATTATACGGCTATTATGCAATGGTTTTCATATGATTGTGTTGCTGTATTTGCATATTGGTATGTCAACGATATTTATAGAGCGCGCAGTACATCTCGGTTGCTTTTGCAATTTTTCTTAATGGTTTTACCCATGTATGTATATGTTTTTCTCGTATTCCCCTTCTAAAAATACAGTGGTCAACATGCAAGTTGCATGCAAGCATCGAGGGCTTTTTTCTTTTAAGGGCATGGGGATTGGCCAAGCTTGTTTCCTCCGGATTAGATTGGGGCTTCACGACTTGTGTTTTTGGAGTACTAGGTTTCGTAGAAAAGATGGGCAGCTATGGCGCAGGCGGAATTGTGACAGGAGTCATGCTATTCCTCAATTTTCTTATGTATTTGATAGTTCTGGGGCTGATGGTCTGGGCTCTAAACATGGCCATCGGTTCTGGGTTGGGCGCTACCACTGTATCGAGATTTTTAGTCGTTGGGGTCGCCTGCTACTTACATTAACAAATAAGCTGCCCCCCTGTCGCTGTGTGTCGTGTTTTTGCCTGTATTTATTTTGCAGGTAACGTTGAATATCCGGGGAAACGACGGCCTCTATTAAATTCGCAAGGAGTCGCCATATAGCAGCATAATTGCATGGCCCCCAGGCCGCAACTGCAGGCATAGACATACTGTACACACGAACCTTCAAGCGTGCAGTCTTCCTCATGTCCATGGACGACAAAACACACACAACACTCAAAACAAACAAAGACACAACCAGTAAGACAACTAATCGTGCGCTTCCATAATCCAGACTGCAACTCCGCTGCCTCCTCCAACGTTCCGACAACAACGGCATGCAACAAATACATGTCCCAAATTCGCTCTCCAAACAAACACCTTCCACTCTGGAACCATAGGAAATTCAGTGGCAGGGGCGTTCAAACCCAAATTCGGCAAGCAAGCTGCTCGATTCGTTGCAGACATACGATTTCCCATACTCTACTACCCTAAAACCTTCGGGCCAACCACTGGCGTGAGGGGTCGGCCAAAGTTATTATAATTTTTTTCTAAACAATTGTATAGTGATGGGACATACTATGTCCCTAATTACCAGAGGCAAGCTATATGGAGTTGCATGTTTGCAGAGGAGATGGTGCTCCGCCTAACCATATCCACCGGAACCACTCCTACCAACGTATTAGGGCGGGTGCTTGCAGGTCCGTCTTGCTCGTATCCTGGTACCCACTTTGGCTGTAAGGCATCGGGAGGCAGAGGCCGGCAATCCTTCAGTTCCGTCCTCAGCTCTCAGAGGCAACGTTATAGTACTGCAAAGATACGGAGCCAGAGCATATCGGAAGAGGAGCTTAGTGTCAAGGATGCCATTAAGCAAAGGAATCAAGACAACCCTGTTGTAGTGTACTCTAAAACCTGGTGCTCGTACGTGATTTGTTTTGCTTATTCATCGTTCTTTTGTTGTCAGCTCATGCTTTTAGTACTAGTTTTAGCTTTCCATGCTTCTTGTCCCAAAGTTTATAGAAGATGTCTTTCACATGCCAGAAATTACGTTGGATACGGTTTGGGTCAGGTTGTAAGTTTCTAGCATAGGAGGATGTAAGAGAGAAAATTTATCGACTTTATAACTACCAAATAGGTACAACTCTTCAAACTTTGAGAATTTGCAGCCAAACAAGGAGATCACAATGTGCTAATAATGCAAAGCAGCTCTCCTGATCCTTTTGGACAAAAAGAATGATATATGAAGCTATTGTTTGATATTTTTATACCAGGGAAATTCATGGACTGATTAAAATTGAAATCCACCACATTTAAAAGTAATTAACTTCACGATTATGATGCTGTCGTGAAGCAACCTCAGCCTTTCTTGATCTCATACTTTACCATGCAGCATTAAGAGCATGTTGCATGTCACAAGTTGGACTACGAATTTACTAGTCTAACATCACTCGTAGGCCAGTACCTAGCTTTTACATGATGAGGATCCTGGTCCTTAAAAGGCCACAAGTTTTTTCCAGACAGTTGTGGAAGGGTCAAGGGAAAAGAAATTATATTCACAGTTTATGTTTACATTTCTTAATCTCTCTTATCATGTAATGAGCATCTAATTTAGCTGCATTTTGTTGGTTCTTGCAGGTACTCTGGAAACGTGAAAAGTCTGTTTAAAAGACTTGGAGTTGCATTTTTGTCTGTGGAGCTTGACCAACGTGGTATGTGTCTTTTTGGTAGAAAAAGATGTGAGAAAAGAATTCTGGGATTGGCTTGTTAGACAGGTTGGTTGAAAGAATCAGAACTATTTTTTTTGTAGGGGATGGGGCAGAAATCCAAACAGCTTTGCGAAGCCTCACAGGACAATCGACAGTTCCAAACGTATTTATTGGTAAGATGATCTTTAAATCTGTATCATGATATCTTACATATACATGATATCTTTAATATGATATCCTTAAATCTGTATTATGATATCTTACATATACAGGCTATCAAGGAAGCTCTGAAATTGCTTGGTTTTTATATGAATACATTTTTCTTGGTGCTTTAATATTATATTTTACTGATAAATGGTTATGTTCTGCCAGGAGGAAAACATATAGGAGGTTGTGATGGTGAGTGCACTACCATAATTGTATTATTTAGACTTGCTTAACTAAATTGTGTATTGTGTTTAATCGCTTGTTCTTCTGCCAGCTACTATGGCTCTTCATCAGCAAGGCAAGTTAGCAGACTTGCTTGAAGCTGCAGGACTAAAGTTGCATTGACCCATGGATATCATCATTCTGGTAAATACTCCAGATTTATTGTGAAGGAGGGAAGGATATGTTTGTTAACATGGCCATTGGAGATAATCTAATGCAAATATTAGGTGTCTAATGCACCATTCTAAAATAAGCCCTGATATGCCAGCATGTATTAGTTGGTTTCGATCGAGCTTTCTGTTTTGGATCTGTTGTGTCTATTAGCATCTTGCTAATTTTCTTGGTAGTCGGTCTTGATGTCGTTCATCTACGAATAAAGCTAGTTATGGCTGCTAACAACCCAATGAGGAAATACATAGAGACCTAATGTCAAGCTCTGCTTTGATTTACAGGAAATAAAAAATTTTAAGTTCAGGAAACGTTGTTGTTCTGGAGCATCCAAAGTAGCTGCGATATTAAGAGGTTGTTAAGAGGCACCTCTGTCTCAATTTTTCTTAAAGATCGGCTTATACTTTTAATGTGTAATGTATCTAGTAAGAATTTTCTTTTAAATATTAGCACGAACATAATAATGTATAGGGGTAGCTCTGGATTCCCGGTTTGGCACCGACCGGCGTAGCCGGGAGCTGCAAACCGGGAATCCAGGACCGATTGAGCTACCCCTACAATATCACAGTTGGGGAGCGCAAGATCCAAATCCAAACAGGGAATCCAAGACCGATTGAGCTACCCCTACAATATCACAGTTGGGGAGCGCAAGATCCGGTGATATTTTCAACAATTTGTTGTAATTTCTTACTTGTGCAGCCGGTGGTGAAGAATGAAGCAGGGAGATAGCATTCTTTGAAATCGGCTGGGGTGACGTGGGCTCCTAAAAATGGACCTACAAAGAATGTGTGCTTTGGAAAAATCTAGAATACCAGTAGGGCATGCTCGAGAGAAAGGAGGAATGTAGGAAGAAGATATAACCGAGTTGGGCTGGACATGGGAAGTCGTTTACTATAAACATTCGTGAGTAATTGAAATTAAAATTTGTTGAGGTCTCTAAGGGGGTTTCCCATGGGCGTGGACTTGAGCGACGGATCAGGTTTGAGACCTCCACAAAAAGTATATCACTCATTACTTTTCGCTCAGGTAGTAGACTTGGATTCGACTTGGATTTCATCTAACGGCTGATATTTTGTTCTCATGCAGCATTCGGCTTAGATCTTCAGACAAATTTCTTTAGGTCTGCCAATCCATGGGAACCCAGAAACCTTGCTCCAGAGGAGCATTCAGGTTTCAGGTTCCATGGGAAACCCCCCTAAGAGGCATCCTCTTTAGATGATTGTGATCTATGAAACACTGCAAATCGCCCATCAAAACCAAGTAATTCTATTTCATAAAGTTCACTTAGAAAACACATTCTCTACCTAGCACTGAATCCACTCTAGTGCAAGGCAATAGAAAGCTAGAAAGGAGGAGCAAATGATAAGTGTAAAATGTTGTGAAGCTAAATAGTTGTCATAGTCTACTTTTTAACCGCTCATAGAATTCTCATAATGCAAAAGGTCCATGATTCTTATGAAGAAATGCCAATGGGATAGGAAAGAGAATGAATTGATTGAACCATAGAATGTGAGAAAAAGACCACAACCTTGGCCTCCACGCATATGAACAATGCATATAAATGACGTCAAGGTTGGATCATCTATAAAATTTAAGCCTATTTTTTGTTTTTTGTCTGCATCTCAAATGAAGTTGTATACTTTTTTCCAATATACAACTTAAATTAACACGTTTGTAGTAAGTAGATAGATATTCAAAAGGGGACTATCATTATGATAATTAGTTGAACATGGGATACAAAAAGTTTGACAAAGTTTTGGAGCTCCAATGTTTCTCTTAAGAAATTAGTCACAATTACCTACATGTCTACAATTCCATTATGTCGAGAGTTGCCACATAGGTTTTCACTGTCAGTTTCAGATCGGAATGAGTATACACCACATTTTCAGCTTCAGCCTGAAATGATGTTTGTCTAATTGTATTACATTTTATCCAGTCTCCATTTTCTTTGTCAAAATGCAAGAGGTAGCATGGAGGTTCGGGCACGACTCTTGTAGGATGGTACCATCAATGTTGTTTGCAAAAACTCTTTAATGCACACTGTCATTTCATTATTAGGCAACTTACAAATGGGCTTATTACAAATATGCAAATTTGCACCTAGAACCTTTCCTTTTTGTGGAGCATTACTCAGAAACATTTTCTCAGCTAGCATACCCCTCTTTTTTGTTGAATCCATTATACACGCTTAATTGCTTTCGCTTTGTCTAAAGGAGCAGTCATTTTTGCTATTACTAGTCCTACAAAGACATCCTAAAAATGGCGAACATTCTATATTGCAACACATATATCAAATACAGAACAAACATTACGGTCTTCGAAAATAAATTATATGGAGTATGTTATGGTACAAGCACGGGGGAGTGGTCCATGGTGAAAGAGCTATATGGATTTGGGAAAGCTATGTAAATATTGGAAAGTAGCCCAATGATATAAGGGCAAGTGGAATATTAATCTAAAATTATATTTAAAACATTGCCCATGTATTGGGAGGTACATTTACATTAACTTATGACATGGGAAGATCATTGGCATCTATATTATGAGGAGACAATTATAAAGAAAAAGGAGAACAACAAATATCTTAGAAGGGTTGTGATATTCAAGCACAAAGGGAGGCAAAGAGATTTAAAAGAAGGCTTTTAAGAAACATTTCACAAGATGATAACTATTAAATAGAACATATTTTTTATCATCCACGGAGACCAATTGGCCTATGGGACCAACGAATTCTTAAAACGGTGGGCCAACGAATATATAAAGGAGGACCATCTGTTACCTTAAAAAGCATGCGACCAACTAATTTTATAAAGATAAGATAAGAATTTTATCGTCCATGAAACCCAATCGGGTTATGGGACCCAAGGGGGGCATAGGCCCAACAAAACATACACAGAGGGGAATAAATCCCATCACCAAACAGACACACAAATTTGAATTTTTATGAACATGAAGAAAACGAAATTCCAAAATCAAAGCAAAAGGGCGGCGAAGAGGTAACTGAACCGAGGGGGGGGGGGATCCCTAGGAATACCCGATCCAGAAGTTTGCTGGCCATTGGTTAAGGATAAATGATGAGCCCTTTCGATACACTTCCCATTTCTGGCCTCCCAAACTTTACATAGCTCGTCTCGTCGACGAGTGAGCTGGATAGGGGAGAGGTCTTCCTGCACCGAGAAATGCGTACCCTCGAGATGACTGCCACGTTGTAATACATGCAACTTGCCCTATGAAGTGGAGAACTATACCAGAAGATGGCGAAGGTGGTTGGGCCGATGTGCCCCCACCCTCTGCACTGTAAAAGTCCTTGGGACCATGATGTGCATGGTATGCGCAAAAAAGTGAGCCGCTGCCTGCGATCAGTGCCGACTTGCCAACAGTTCTGGAAGATAGCCTTGGCCTCTGTCTTTCCTATGTAGCGATTCTACAGGCCATCGACTGCTTATGGCACCGCAGAGTTTCATGTAATGGCAGTTACTGGAGCACGCTACTAAACCTTTTCCTTTGCCTGAAGCCAATCCAATCCAGTTACATAATCCTTATTTCTATCCAGAGATCAATGTAAATTCCCTGATCGGGTGACTGCAGTGTAGCAGCGGTGATCAATTGCGAGTAAGCCAATGTACAACCTTTTAGAGGTGGACTGGTTGGGTAGTAGAGTATTGTGCCATAACAATTTTGTTATACCTTGATCGGTGACTGCGGTGTAGCAATGGTGATCAATTGCCAGTAAGCAAGTGTATAGCTTTGCATGTATGGCCTTTCAGAGGTGGACCCGATTGGGCAGTAGAGTACTGTGCCATAACAATTTTGTTATGCCTTAATGGAGTTCCAGTTTATGCAAAGTTCTTTATTGTTTGTCTGTGTATTCAATGATTTGAAGATGTTCAAAGAGCCAAAGAGCCCAAATTCCTTAAATCATATTAGAGTCTAAGCCACTTTTTGCACAAGCAAGCAAGGCCAGTATGATAGTCAATCGTATAGGCACGACCCTATCGTAGCAATAAAAGAGATAATAATTTGACAATGTGGCTCTAAAACTACTTGAAGCAGAGAAAGTTCACGAAGAGCACATATGCCAATTATTCTCTTGGGTGATGAGGGTATATGGAACAAATAAACAGGTGCTTCATGGCGTTTAAAAATAATAAGTCTTCATGGTGTTTAAAAATAATAAGTCTTCATCTCATAGGTCGAGCACCTATGCAAAAACAAAGAGCATGGTTGTGTACATTTATCATTTTATCATGCTACATACTTCACATAGAACAAAAGTCGTTGCGAAAGTCCAAGTCCATGAAGCCCACTTTGGAACTGGCCATGTTGATTAGCATATAGATAGATAGTATTTTTTATGTATACATGGTCAAAGAATCTTATTCAGGTCATGTTGATTCGCATATAGATAGATCGTATTTTTGTCCGTATACATGGTCAAAGAATCTCATTCACTAGACTTAGTAAATTTCACCATCGGGTACTTCTTTGTCTACCGATCATATATAGAATCATCAACGATGAACTATATGTTCAAATAGAGATGGTTTCTTTCTGGAATAGCCCATTGGCAAAGTGTGAAGGAAAGAGATGAAAGAGAAGATTGGAGACACGGTCACGAGCACAACTTCAACCAATTTTACATGTCAGATAACCCAAGAGAGAATAGAACCCAAACATTTTACCTGGGACTTTCATGTGGAGATTTTCATGCGGAGAGTGCTGTTGGATATACTCAACATACTCAACCTGGCAGGACAGTCTCGTCCTCTTACATTCGGAGAAAAGAAACTTTACATAAACAAAGGATAGATCTGTGGATATTGTTCAGAAGATGATATGTTGCTATTCATGCCAATGTCAATCAAGGGTTCTCACAGAATTGATCACATCCTTCACAAGGGACCTGATTCCAGCGCCCACACTCAATTAGTAGGTGACCCTAGAATATGTTTCAAAATGCCACAAACATAGCATGAGAACAACATTATTGATGTAAAACAAATTACACACACAAACATGTACACACCCACACTGCACATAGATGAGAGGTAACCACCTAGGCTCTAGACTACTCGATTGAAGTGAATGCGGATCCTAATCTCTGTTATAGACCCAACCAAACCTTATTTTGATGGTATCTACTGTATGCAGTGCACATAAACACTGGAATGGATCTGCAGCAGCAAAGAATTGCATTAATTTAATAAAAGCTATTCACCACTAACAGAGAGAAACTGCTTAGCTTACCTTGTGAAAATCATGTAGCCCATCTGGAATAGAACCTTTTATGGAGCATGTACAATATTGCCATGCAATCATTTATCTGAAGCTATAACTTGTACAACACCTGAGAGAGTGGCATGTGCTCATGGTTGTGTTGCCCTCAATGTCCAACTACACACTGCTTCATTGAAAAGTCACGCATCAAATCCGGCTCAAATCAACAGCTTAGATATCGATCTATTAGAGGAATAGTATAATTAAATCAAATGCCCTAAGGCATTACTAAATATGAGATTAAGCAGTTAATGGGCGAGAACTTCAAGATATAAGTTGCCCACTGAACTATACATTACACATCTAGACGTCAGGGACAATAAATGCAATCGCATCACAGTCTAAACCATAGAATCACACACATGTTAGCTCAAGAATAATTGCAAATGGACCCGTTTACAATGCTGGTGCAACAACATCTTCGAACATGTACACATTGGCGCGCTCTATTTCTCTGCATCTTAAATTAACAAATGACTTTAGCCCGAGTCTATACAAAGAACTGCATATTATGACATCTAGCTTGGAATTATATATTGGCTGGATTAATAGAATTCATTCTCACCAGGCATTGCTTTGAACCAAGAGAAGAGAAAGTTCTGTTGCATAGTTGAGAATAAGAAGGCAATAGGGGCTTGGGGTATTAGCTAAAGGAATGATAACATATTTAGATATTTAAATAACTAAGGGGACCTGAAATTATGCCTTGGCGGATAGCCAGCTAAAACAACCAGCATATCAATGAATAAGAAGGTGTAAGAAATTAATGCAACCATGACATCGAAACAGAAAACAAATGCATGTACCAGATATACTTTACCAGTCTTTGCATATATATGTGGCTAGACATTATCTGCAGCAATTATTTTTACTGCAGCAGTTATACATTAGTAATTGCAGTGGATATGGAAGCTAAAGGTAGCGTAGGCTCTAGATAAAGCATGCACAATGCACTTCAAAATCTTCTGCAGTCTGTTTTACAATTCAATAAATGCTGCTAAACCAATGTTTGATTTTGAAATGACAAATATTGTGCAAGCAATAATCTTCTAGGCATGAACATATAATCTTGCAGAAGGAGAGCTCAACAATATAGAAGTAAATGCATAATGAAGGCCACTGTATTATTGTAAAGTAAGCACATAAATGCATAAAATACATACCAGTTTCCAGGAGGGGACTCTCAATTCTACAAGGCACTTTGCAAGAACATATCTTCTGGCTGTAATACCGTACTTATGCTTTGAAGTAAAGATAGCAGGAACGCTCATAGCGTTGGATGCCCTATGGCTCATCTACCTACCTAGATAGAAATTGTAGCGCTGCCATTTATTTGCAATCCAGCTGTCCAATACGACCAAGTTTGTAAGAATGATCAAGAAAAGCAAATTGCTCCAGAGTGTAGCAATTAACAAGTACGTCTTTATAGGAACAACTGAAATGCAGAAATTCTTATAAGTTGTGGATGGAGTTAGGCTCCCCATAAAGGAAAGAGGGAAGGAGAAAAACAGGTCGAGAGGATGCATGTTCTGCATAAAAAATTGTAACTTTTTTCCAACTCCCAATTATTTGCATGCCGTAATCCACTAGAACGAAGCTGTTATCTGTTCTGGAAGCCACGATCCAAGACTTGACTCTTCCATTGATGTAAAACCTTCATTCCTTCTCAAGGAGGTATTGTTCACAACCTTGAGAGACCAACAAGAAAAGAGATTCGGCAGAGAAAAATAAATGGAACAAAATGCCGGATCTGAGCATGGCCTTTCCTTCTGGGGAGCCCATTGTCGAAAGAATTGCAGGCAAGCAAAGGCAAATTTTAGGGGAATAACTAATTTTCACACACGTAGATTCAAAAATATGAAATCCAAAGGTAGTCGTTATGCCACATATTTTTGAGATGACGTGGCAGGCACGTAGATAAGCTGGGATTAAAAAAAATTACACCTCGTGTTAGGCAAGCCTGCTAAAATAAAAGCAATGATAGTTGGGTCCAATGCCTCCATCTGACTGTCGACTGCCTTTGGAGTCCTTTTTATTCCAAAGGCCTTTGTATAGAGAATTTTGAAAAGGATGTATGTGGTAGAACAATAGGCAGGTATTTGTTTAGATGAATACTCTAATTTTGAAAATATTTGTTATAAACAACCAGTACGAGTTGTAAACCTTGGCAAAGAGGCATACACAAATCAAGTTAGACTAATGCATAAACCGTGGCTTTATACATATATGTCATCTAAGTCAAGATGGTCGTCTTATATGGGTGTCCAGCATGGGCCCCAAAGCCAAGCTAACTGCTGACTCTGCTTCATACGATTAGCAGGTCTTGGAATTTCAGCAGACCATGGACTCGAAGCGTGCCCGTGCAATTGATCCCGAGGATCAATTGACCACAGAAGTGGTTGGTTTTCGTAACCTGCCACGCGTGACTACTCCGTCCAGGCTGCTGAAAAAACATCTAGTGGAGCAATATGCCAAAGTGGAGGCGCTGAGAAAGCCCTCCAAGAATATGTGCCCATGCACACTATTGCTAAATCAGTCCATGACGAGCTCCTGGCCAAATACACCAATCTAGAATCTAAGTCCAAGGCCACCATCAGAATTCTAAAGACGGACTTGGCGCGGGGAACAAAAAGTCGTCCAGGATTTCGATGAGATCAATACCGGCCTGGAGCAATGGCGGCACCATCTAGACATATTTGTAAATGCCCTGCCCCAATTACTTCCACCTGCCACCAATTTTAAGATGGATACTGCACTTCGGCAGACGAAGTTTTGGCTTCATTGGATACAAGCAGGTGGCTTATGGGAGGAACCACTGACCACGGCCTCCCTCTTACGACACTGGCCTGACCTCACTATTGATCAGCAATCTTTCTTCTGTACATTAGTATATTTTGATATGCTTACATTGGCAGAGCCCAATATTCTTTATATATATGCTCACGGTTCAACCCATGGCATTTGTATATTATGACAGCATGTCTCAGCATGCCATTCATCATAAACATAAGGCTGCCTATGACATCTGGAACCATGCCTTTGAGCAAGATACACCCAAGGACCTCCTCTTCTGAGACGACAATCCCCTTTTGCGAACAACATACAAGGAGGAGCTCTTCAAGAAAGTGGAGGCTACTTTACAGGGTCTTCTCATGGAGTGGCTACATGCATCCAACCACGGCTGGTTCGTGCGTCAATCGTCGTGAACTGAATATGGCTCAATATAGCATGCAGTATCACATGGCGTACCTACACTTGTTCGAGCTAGGCCAAAATTTGCTAACACCAGAGGCGCAATGGGCGTAGTGGCAATCGATTTCGGTCACAGGGTTTAGCCCTTTTAACCCACTGGCAAAGCTTGAAAAAGAAGTACAAACTATCGGAGTTGGAGCATATAGATAACCTGAGAATCTCACATATGCAGTCCCAAACAAGGGCCAAAGCAACCAGGTACGCGCCTGTGGGAGCCCCTGCCTTCCTTCAAGTCAACGATGGCTATTGGCAGGCACCATTTATCAGTCACCCCCATGTGCAGCATCATTGGATGAAGACGCTACAGAGTATTTGGGAGGATCCCCGTTTTGATTCTAGATTTATTCCCCGCCACCAGTGGACAACAGGTCAAGGTGTTGGCACACACAAAAATTAGGTGTACATTCCCAATAAATTTGGATAGGCAAATCTTGATGACACTCTTCGAGCCCTCCAACATTTTACAGAACACAGAACACTATCACCGGATCTAGACGTGTATCAACAGGGCATGTATTGCATTGCCCTCTGGTATATCTTACTTGTGCTGGGGGAAAAATACAGCATCTATCATTAATCCTAATGCGGACCTCAACAAATGGGGCATAAAGGATCTACTTCTCAGCAGATCCCGGGATGTTCTTTCACTGGTTCCTGAGCCTCTCGAAGAAATGATACGCAACTAGTTCCTCATAGGCACCAACATAGATATAGCTCAATTGACCCTCCTTGGGGATAAGACAAGGACCACGCACCATGACAACTATCACAAGAAGAAGGTCCGGCCGCACACAAAGCTCAAACGTGGAGCGCCTCCCTGAGAGCAGTTGCCTCCTTCCAAAGACGTCCCCATCATTCTTAGAACCCTGGGTTTTGAATTGTCCGGGGGTGGTGTCCACATTGACCCTGGTTCAATGTTATAAAAATTCCCAAGTGCAGGATCCTCTTCTGGGAAGTCATAGGTCTGATCGTGGCATGGGACGTAGCACGCAGTGCAACATGCCAATACAAACGGCTGCTTACACGACCACGACTCGGGACACGACCGAGGCCACGATTTTATGCACGATCAAGAACACCGCGAAGACCACAAAAAATCCCACGGGCAACTAAAAAATATTCTATAATCATTTCGCTGAGTGGGATTCCAATTTTACTGCCAATTTTTCAAAGTACAGATTCTTGAGCATCTTCAAGTATAGGATGGCGCCATCATTAGGCGACACTCCTGCCTTCTATAAGGGGACCTGCTCCAGATCGAAGAAGGGTCCGGAAGTCTTAATCGAGCTCTTAGTTGCCGTCAGCCTTCTGATCCAGTTCCGCCTTGAACTGCTTTGTATTTTATTCATGTTTTATGAGATCTACATTTGAAATGTATTACCTGATACAATAAAGTTTACATTACTTTCTTCTGAATTTATTGAGTTCGTTGAGTTTCATTGATTATGCAATTGTGTTTGAGTCCCAAATTTCATCGAGTGTTCATGCTTATTGAGTGCGTCCGAGTTGTCTAAGTGTTTCAAACTTTCAAGAATCTTTGTTCCGAGTTAGCAAATTTCTTCCTACGCCAAAAATCTCGCGTGACATTGTAGCAGGCAGATCACTTGAGCACTGAAGATCACTGATCACCAGTGAATCTGCTCAAGCCTTTTTGCTCGAGCCCTGGCAAACTTAACAGTCCTTGTGGAAGTGTCCTTGTATCAAAGTGGTGGCTCTTGTGCACTAATGGTGCTGCGTCGTGGAGTAGTGGCCCTCATGCCATGAGTGGTGGCCCTCATTCCAAGGACATGATAGCCCTTGTGCCGAGAAAGACTAGGGACTTACGGTGTAGTTTGGAGGGTTGCATCTTGATAAAGCACAACGCGTTTTCCTAGGCTCTTAACTTCTTTTGTTGTTGAGGTATCAAGTTTACAGAGTTTCCTTTTCTAGCACTTTGATTATTTGTTGTATGCCCAAGAAGGCTGTTGTGCATGAGGGACTATTAAAAGGAATGGTTTAGTGAAGTGACATTAGGAATTCTTGTATTATTGATTTAGAAATTGTAACGAGCCTACTGGGTTGACCTTCTTGGCAACTCGAGACCTTGTTGAACTTGTACTAATTTTAGGTTGAGGTGACAAACAAATAAGATGGTGGAGAATTGAATCTTCTTACTCAATAATAACTTAAGATCATTATCCATTATCAGATACAATAATATCTTAGAGGAAACACTATCCTCAATACATTCATAACTTAACAAATCAAACAAAAGGTTATATTGTAGAACTCATCCACGGTCTCCACTTGCAATGCTGCCACTAGCCCAAAGCATCAACCTTCTCATTCACTGCACATGCACTGAAGGGGTTAGTCCTCGTGGCTAAGTGGGGATCCCTAGCTGCCTTTACATGCAGAGAACATCTTGGAAATCTTGGATAACAAGTCAAAAACATAAACACACGCAAAGATACAAAATCCTATATGAGCAAAGTGCTAGACAATGACAATATGACGAATGAAATACAACACATGAGCATCAGATGCAAAGATCATAGTCAAAGTACCATGACACATAACTCCGGGACAATGGATAGCTCAACCAACCTAGATACGGGGCCCGTTAGCAGAAGATGCTCAGCCAGATTATATTACAAGCCCTGCAGCGGGGTGGTGGGGTGAACTCGTCTGCGCATACCCTTCCCAGCCCACATCTGGCGCTGGAGGACCTCTTACCATGGGAGTTCACAAGAGTTGCTGACGTAGCAATCTTGGCCAGGAGAACTAAGGCACGGTGTCATAGAGCACAAATACATAGAACATAGAACATGAGACAGCTTAGCTTATTGATGAAGTTCACGATCACAATATAGACATATCGAGGAAGTCACAAGCTTGGTTGTCATGTTGATGTAGATCCAACAACTATGTCCTTCCCTGTACAATTAGAAATACTAATATTCCAGTCCATAGAACTTACCTTGCAACCATTTTGCCCATGAGGAATACATCATTCCATACCGTCTGTCAATTCCCATGATACTTACTTTTCCCTATGCACAAGGCCATAGTATAACTTACTCTATTATGCCAATACTACACCACGCCATAGCCGCACTTAGAAGCTCCCATATGCTCCCTATGACTCTCTTTCTTTAACTGGTAAATCTAGTTATGGTAACCTCTTCACTGGAATCCACCAGCTACTATAAAAAATGTGGGGTGATCAACCCTCGTTTCTCACACAATGGCCATGCATGGGAGCACTCCCGCCATTCCTCTCAGGCTCCACCAAGAGGCGGGTTCAATGCTCTTACGCGCATCTAGTCCGACGTGTTAGTCGGGAGTGCGCAATTCTTTGGAATGTTCAATTAATAATATACAATTGAGATGGTCATGTCAAAGAACACCCATAACCAAGCCATATACACCATGATATCCCATTACATGCATCACCATGGCAACTCAACAAACAGGCCATGATACTCTTAACAAGTCTTCAAGATTCCATATGTCAACATCAATGACAAACTTCTTATTTTAAAACATGCCAAAACATGCTAATGCATCATACAATCTACAAAAGTTTGCTCTTCAAAAGCTCTTCCTCCACATAATTCCTCTTCAGCTTTACAAAAAAGCCCTTCAAAGAGCTATTTCTAATAAAAGAAAAAGCCTTTACTTATGTGAGGTCCATATTGTATCCATGACCTCAAGGCCCTTAAGCAGCATGATAAGTCGTCGTCGTCGTCGTCGATAAATATATATAGTGGCCCATCAAGTGGTCAAGACCGTTACAAATATAAAGGAGAGGGCCCTCCTCCCTCCCTCCCTCCCTCCCTCGTTCGTTCGTTCGTTCATTATCAACATGGTTGTGTGGTTGTGTTGGTTCTTTTGAGTGCAACTAGGCTATAGAGATACTCCATTACCATTATGTATCTTTTAGAGATGGGCTATTCTAATCTAGATAAAGTGTTCATAAAAGAAGTGAAAGGGGTGAAAAACAAAGACGAGAGACAAAAAGTAGGAAAGAAGATATAATGTTGCATAAAGCAGAATGGACATGACATGTGACATGTAGTTAGACCAAGAACGTGTCATTGTAATGTTTTTTATTGCTGGAAGAATGGGTCCTTAAAACGGGGAAAACATGTGACATATAGTTAGGCCAGGAATGTGTTATTGTAACGTTATTTGTTGCTAGAAGATTGGGCCCTTAGAATAGAATAGAACATAATAGAAGGACCCAAACAAAAAGAAAATAGCAAGCACATTATGCATTACGGCCAGGATGAAAAAAACCCCACCTCGAAGGGTTTTCGAGCGGAAAAACTTGGCAGTAATAAACATGCTAATATACTATACCGAAAGATGCCATCATGATCCAGAAGGACAGAGCTAGTTCCGCTCATCCATGACTTCCTTAAGATATGACCCGAGAGATCCCACCTCGTCGGCGCTCAACAAAAGATACAGTGGCTGGTTAGGCACTACCAATTGAGGATACCGCGACCTAATGTATTCATACGAGGGGCAGGCCTGCAGAGCATGATGGTTGTCCTCAACGACCCCTTGGCAGCAGCACTGGCGAGTCCTGTCCTCTCGTGGTTCCTTTGCCCATCACCACATTTCAATACGGAGGCAACGCCCACCTGTGCAAATGGTAGCTATTATCCTACACATTTTCATAGACAAAGGGGTGCGCAAGTACTGGAGTGGGCCCCGCGTGAGTGTGGGATTCACCTGATGCCTGTAGTGGGCCAACTTGACCTGTGCCAGAGCCTCAGCGTCCCACGACTTGCTAAGGAAACAAGTGTCCAATTATGTTTTCAACTCCTCTTGCTCCTTCTTTGTGCGGAACCGCCCGCACCTATGTGCCTGGACATGCCACTGCGAGAGCCACTGGGCCTGCTTGTCCCTCCAGTAGGCTTTAAGTCTCTGCCGGACGATTGCGACTGCGAAGGCCATCTTAGGTAGGCACTTGTCCCCCATACTAACTACCTTCTGGAAGTACAGGAGGTGGCGGCACATGGCTACTCTCTAGAGTGGGAGAAACCCGTCTCCTGCAAAAAATGTCGCCAGATTTTATGTATATAAACTCAATTTTCACTACTTACACATGGACAGTTGTATATTCCTAAGGTCCCAACTTTCTTCTCCAAAAAGTAAAGTTGGTAGGTTTTTTCTTCATAAGAGTCCTTTATATTGTTCCTTGGTGACTTTGCAACGTGATCATAAAAACTTAAAAAACTATTTAAACAACCAACATTAGGAAAGCTAAAAGCTACAAATATATAATAATCTGGAAGAAAGAAAATGTGGCAAATATTAATCACATCAGAAGCATTCATTGTTGTATGCTGTCGAACAAGATATTTATTTCGGACAAATAGGCTTGTTTACTCCATATCTTATTATGAGTACTAGTAGCAAATGAAATCTACGCAACCAGTGAGACTTCCAATCTATGTGTTAAGATCTGATTTTCTAATTATGCTATCCTTTTAAGAAAAAGCATAATCTCAGATGCTTTGGGAGTAATAATAGAAGAACTGTCTAGATACGATGGGCATTTCTCATAACCAGAAAAGAAAATTGTTAAGGACTAATCCAAATACATCCAATTCTAAACGACCGAATGTATGGCATGGTCAAGGATTCACGAAAACACAATCTAAAATATGATAATTTAAAGAAAAATACATACCTAGCAACATTCTCCCATCGTTCTTGTCCATTGGCCATTCATTCATGTATTCCTCCTCTAGTCTGCAAGTTAATGTCTTTCTTCCGAGCGTCACTCAGAATAATCATCTCACTGAGTGACCATTGTGTGCCTCGTGCAAGAGAAGGGCCTGAGTTCATGCTTTGAGTGGCGTGGAAATTGAATTCCATAGGACCCAATAAGACATTTGTGCTTTGAATGGCTTCGAAGCTGGCTTCCATGTCTGAAAGAGCATAGAATTCCTATATAAATTCAAGTTTTCATCAGTATAAATCAGTATGAATGCAAACCCACAAGCAACCAGCACAAGGAAGTAAATGCACGAAGAAGACTCACATCGCCAATTTCGTTCTCCATTGCTACACCATTGCTCTTTTCACGCCACAGAGATTTTACGAATTGATTCAAGATTACCTATTGCTCAGGTGAAGACCGAAAATGACCAGAAATGCAGGTCAAGACGTCTCGGTTGCCGTCGGAGCCGATCGATCACGAACTGCTGGAGCAGCTTGACGTCCAACGGTTTGGACGTCGAGTCGGTCGACACAAAAATTTGACATGTGAATGGTTGTTTTAATACATGTGAAGCTTTGTGTGTAATGAACGGGTTGAGGTGAAGCAAAGGGTTGCTGAACTGGGGTTGAAGTCAACTAAGGCGAGAGAGTAGGTGGCGGTAGAGAGAAAGCACAAAAAAAGAAAGGTTGCTCATGAGAATAAAAAGGTGGGAACCATTATGGAGAGTGATGTGGAATTGGCTTAGGCGATGGAGCGGGAGTCATGGGTGCATAAACTGGAGTAGGGACCGTAAACGGAGCAGGCTGAGAGGGAGGGGACGATGGCACAGTTTGGAACTAAATAGACTGGGCAGCAAAGTTCTACTGCTCCATGCAACGAAGGTAGCATTTCATTCGAGCTAAAGCTTGTTACAAGACTTGATATGTGGTAAACGTTTGGTAACTCATGCAAAATCAGAGAACACAAGGCGATCCAGCAATCAGCGCCAGTGTTAAGATGGCGCTTAAGCAAACAGAGACTTGAAGATCAGGAAAGGTAGTTCAAGAATATAGAAAAAAAGAAGAAAGACAGAGGGATCTAAAGCTGGAAAAATGATGAGCCCCACAATCGGCACTAGTGTTAAGTTGGCCAGGGTTTGGGCAGAAGGGCCTGAGCAGACTCACTGAAGTCGGTGATCTTGGATGCTCAAGTGATCTGCCTGCTGCACTGCCATGCGGGATTCACAGAACACTTAAGGAAAATTTGCAAACTTAGGAAGAAGATTCTTGAAATTTGAAACACTTAGACACTCAATGAACACTCAATTGAAATTTGACAACTCAATGAATCTGGAAGAAAGTAATAAACTTTATTGAAACTTCAACATCAGATAATACATTTCAAGTATGACCAGAAGAAAATAAGACGGATGCACAATACAGGAGATAACTCAAGGCGGACCAAAAAACTGTCGGCAACTAAGGGCGCGATCAAGATTTCCGCACCCTTCTTCAGGGCGAAATCGCACTACGGCCCAAACTGAAAAAAATTAAAAAATAAGCCAACAAAAATATGCCATCTGGAGTTTAGGCATGCACACTGTATCACACTTAGGGTGTCAAAATCCGAGTCAGCATTTTGGCACCCTCGCATTTTTTGACGGGGGATTTCCCCTGTCCCAAGTTTTGGCAGGCAAGTCATGCCCTGTTCACGTTGTTCATGCGGAAAAGCCCAATACGGCGTAGGATATGCCCTGCAGTCTTTGTGAAAATCGGTGGATTTTGTGTAATATTTATGTAAAAGGTTGACCGATCGCAATGTGCCGGCCCAATCCAGTACGACAAGGAGCAGGCTGAAAGCTACACACATTACGTGTTGGGTGGTAATTATAGTTTCAAAGCAAGAAAGCAACTCTACAAGAGACAAAAATGATTTTTAATATCTTAATATCCTCTGTGCTGTGTATGGTGGTCTGGAAGATGACGAGGCAAAAATTGTCGCAACATTCATAATGCAGATAATGAATACAAGTTGAAGATGAGTTTTATGGATAAGGTCTGATTCATGCACATGGCGCATGTCTTGTTTAAGGAAAAATATGGAGAGGATCTTAAGAAGTCCATAATTTGGCTTGAGTTAGAAAAGCAGTGTGTCGTCGAGTGCTACCTAAAGTACGACGAACAAAAGGGCATCTCTAATTGGTCACAATGATTGGTTCTAGCTAGCATGCAGGGAAGGAAGGTGAGCACATTTGTATTGTGGAATATGTTATTCTCTAGAATCATGGCATTTTCACCTTACACTATAGTGCCTTCTTTTCTTTTGCAGTTTTCTGCTATGTCATTTGTATTCTGGAATATGTTTCTATCTTTAAACATACTCATCTTTTGCAGATTTGGGAACTCCATAACGAAATATTTAATATGTTTGGATGTGGTGAACTCAAGTCCAAGGGAAAGGTCCCGGATAAGAAGAAAGACTCTAATGTCCCAAAGAAGAAGATGACAACAACTGCTTGGAGGGAACTTCAAGGATTTACAGACTTCGGCATCCTGGAGAGACTGTTGCAGAAGGTGGTGGACAAAGAGTTTACTCATGAATAAATGTCCAAGGAATTGCACAAGCCCGGCTCTCATATTTCGGAATGGGCATTTTTTTTTCTTTCTTCTTTATTTCTAACTTCTGCAGTAGTCTTTAAAGTTTGTTTGCTTTACCTCTACTTGTATTTTAGAATACAATTCTCAGCTTCGTGCTTTGTTTACAGCAAAAAAAATGTCACTCAATGCCCAACTTCTGAAAGAAAATCTAGACAAAGTAAACACTCCTTTTGCAACTAAACTTGACAAATACTTCCAATGTATTATGAACAATAATGCCACACTTGAAAGATTTAGATAACCATGAAATATATAAAACTTTTATAGTGAACAACAATCCAGCTTTGATCGACCTGTTCTCCTCCAACCTGCATCTATCTGATCCGAAACTCCTCATTTATCTTCTACTGGCCACCGCATTGCAGTGATCCTTCTATCAGATCCGTTGGTAAATATGGCAAGAAGCTAGATGCTCGTTTTTAAAAGCACCTGGCCGGAAATACTCTTCACCGAGCTTTCAAATAGCTCTTTCTATAAATATTTATATTCAATGGTCTATGAACCCTAACTTAAAATATTCGGTGACCTCCAAAACCTATTTAACCTAGGTAATTCATGTAATCTAGGTACTTATAAGTCTGCACATATTTCATCACTCCCCCTTCACCGAATATTTCCCTGTAACAGCATGTGAACCTGATTCAATATTTACATCTTACTGCAACTGTGTATACATAATATTTACACCTTCCTTCATCATATTAAATCTTGGTTCTCTGGGTGCTTTAGTTAGCATGTCTGCTACTTGTTCTTCTGTAGGAAGATATTTCACAGATATCATTTCCTGTTCTACACTTTCCCTGATAAAATGTAACTTCATATCTATGTGCTTGGATCTTTCGTGTAGCATAGGGTTTTTGCACATTGCTATGCAGCTTGCACTATCAAAATATAGTACAGTTGCATCTTTACAATCTATACCAACTTCATCCATCAACCTTCTCATCCAAATGATTTCCTTTGCTGCCAACGTGGTGGCAGAATACTCTGCCTCAGCACTAGATAATGCAACACATGCTTGTTTCTTGGGCCTTCTCCAAACATCAAGATGAATCCAGAATGCCTGTGGTCAATATCACCACCCCAATCTGCATCAGCGTATGCTTCTAATTTGCAATCTGAATTTTCATACACTATTCCACAATTCATAGTGCCTTTAAGATACCTCAATATTCTTTTAGCTTTTGTCCAATGTAGTCTCTCTGGATTATTGTTATACCTACTCAATAAATTCACTGCAAAAGATATGTCAGGCCTTATTGCACCAGCCAAGTACATTAGACATCCTATTAATTTTCTGTAAGGAACATTTTCCATGTAATCTGATTCCTGTTTAGTTTTTGGTGACATGTTCTCACTGATCTTATGTCCTGGCATTATTGGTGTACTTGCTATATTACATTCCTCCATCTTAAATTTCTTAAGCATACCTTGTATGTAACCTGCTTGACTCAGCTTCAGTGCTTTTGTACTTCTATTTCTCATCACGTTTATTCCAAGAAACTTTTTCAACTCTCCCAAGTCTGTCATTTTGAATCTTTGTTTCAGCAGATTCTTGCACATTTCCAAGCAACTTTTGTGATATGGTACCAGTTGTTGTTTTATCGAATCCGCCCCGTTAATTGGTTCACGATTTGATTCCGATCGCTATGGTCTGGT